>CAKNXH010063477.1:25532-98195 GCA_932178445.1 Andricus quercusramuli | reverse complement strand
TAAATATTTCAGTTCTTTATCAGATTATAAAGTACAGCTTATATTCATTATATCATACATTATGGGCATCAACCATGTTGTAGTCAGTTATTTACATTTCATTGCAGTAATAATTACTAAATGCATTAAAACTAATCTCACAATTTGCATAGCAGAAATTTTTTCATTCTCATTAAAATGAGAAGATATTGTCTTTATGTGAAAACCGACTATCGTGGATTTTCCTAAAACACCACGTTTCGAGATCCACTGAATCTGAAAAAAGCGGTTTTACGATGGTGTCTTTCTGTCGTTGTCGTCTTTTCAAATTTTCTCGAAAAATCAAAAATTCAAATTTCTATGGCCCAGAAAGTAATGCAAAATAAAAAATTCCATTTCGCGGTCAAAGTTTTTTGTTTTATTGGTGAAAACAACATTAAACATAATAAATGAATTACATTTTTGGACAAACGACACTAGCTACGATAAAACAATAATAGGAAAAAAGTTATAGGCTCAAAAAGAGCTACAAATTTGTCATTATTCATTTTTTGATAGGATGCGTAGTCTTTGCTTTATTCGTGAAAAACAACATTGAAAATGAGAAAAATATAACAAAATTTGAATAAACGACATAAGTTATACAAAAATTGTATAGGTAAAAGTTGATCTTCGAAAAAAGTGGAAACTCATCCAAATTTGTAGTTCAAAATGAATAAAATTGCATTTTTTGAAAAACGGCATGAGAAAAGAAAAAAATGGAAAGACAAACGGTGTTCAATCAAAGAATATCTATAAGTTTGTCATAAACTCTTGTTATAAAAATATATTCAAAATGAGAAAATGAACTTTTTGGAAGAGGGACCCAACCTACAATAGAATGCTACGTAACCAAATTTTATCCCTGAATTATATCTTCAAATTTGCTTAGAACCAACTTACGCCATGATGCGTGTTTTCAGTTCAAATCGTAAGAGGTAACGTCGCAAATAAATTACATTTATGGGAAAACGACACAAGTGGCAATAAAATGTTTAAGAACAATTTTTTTTCTCTTTAATAGGACGTGCCTTGTTCAGTTCTAAAAACAAGACAATGAAAAAATCACAATCACCAAATTAAAGTTGTATAATAATTCTTTCACAAATTCCATGTTCCAGCTTATAATAAAAATAACGGAATATATGAAACCACATTGATTTCCATATTATGACATTCAGGGAGAAAATAAATTTTCATTTCCTACTCAGATAGATATCCTGAAAATATGTTTGGAAAAATTAGAAAGGTGAATTCCATCTTTTTTCATTTTTGCTTGAATGTTTTACAAATAAGGTGCTCTAAATATATTACAGTATGTTTTTTTCTCTAAGTCTTAGGATAGTTTCAGCATAATATGTTAGAGGCTTCGTTAATAGAATATATTGATATTATTATTTTGATATTATAAATTTTTCTCTAAACGTGTACCAGATTTTAACATGATAGGATTTCAAAAATTAAACTCTGATTCGAGTATTGAAAGAGATTCCTAGTTTTTACAAAGGAACAGACTGAACCGCTTTGTTGAATCATTTATTTCTCAAAGATTTATTTATTTTTCTCATCAAATAATAACCATTTTGGTTTCAGGCAAGTATATGAAATATTTGGTAATTCATATCTCGGTTTAAAAGTTTAACAGATTTTCAACACATTTTATTTGTGAGAGGTGCGATGCATTAAATGCGAATTAGCTATCAATTGATCCCACATGTTGTCCTTTAACAATAGCTTAAAAAATAAACTCAATAAAGTGATATAAAATTGTGATATACTGCCTTGAACGCTGATTTTTTTTTTTTAAAGCCTATATCAGCAGAGTCTCGTTATTACAATTGACGTGACCTAACTTCAACTCACCTGAATCAACCTAAGCTAACCCTAACTCACCTAACCTAACCTAAGCTAATCTTATATAACCTTTATCTTCCATCGCGATGACGGTAGTTTTGTGAAATAAAATGCTATGTCCTGTTTCGATATGATGCTCAGCTAGCTCTCATTGCGTGAAATGTTTAAGCCTGACATTACTCTCGTATTCCTTTACACGTTGGCTCACCGTACTCCCTTTTTCTCCAATATAGACTTTTCCACAAGAACAAGGGACTTTATATACACACTGACACGACGCCGATACTAGGGATCCCAATCCCTGGTTAGGAGCAAGCGAAAAATAATGAAAAGTTTGGCGATACTGGCTGAGTCCCTCGGTAAAGAGCGTTCATGGGAGAAACCGGGAGTGCGGTGAGCCAACGTGTAAAGGAACATAAGAGTAAAGTCAGGCAGTATATCACAATTCTATATAATTTTATTGAGTTTTATTTTGAGTTAGTGTTCATCACTTTGGTTGAAAATTGGTCTCTTTCAGAAGAAATTTGATCATTTTAGAGACAAATGCAACTGTTGGTTTGATAATTAATCTGCTTTGATCGAGAATTACATTTTTTCATTGAAGGAAAAAAAAAAATTTTATCGAAGTATTACTTTATTCACAGTAAATCCCAAGAATGAATTCTATCTTGAAGTCGGATAAAAACGCTGCAGCACGTTTATCTACTCAAAGATAAAATTGATCTGACGAAAGATAAAATTTATCTTGCGAAAGATAAAATTTATCTGGCGGAAGATACATTTTTTTCACGAATATATTTATGTCAAATGCGAGAGCCTATGTAAACTGAAAAGAGAAGCTAGGTTAACCGAAATTCGGTGGGCCTAGATCCAAAATTATCGGTGGGACTATGAAACCTGGAAAGGACGATTATGTTTACTGAAATCCTCGAGGATCAACTGCCTGTCTCGCGTATTTCCTTGAGAAATTTGAAAATCCTGGCGGCATTCTTTGGTTAAATCACCTTCGAAAACTACGCGAGGGTCTTATCAATAGGGCTGACTTACTGCACTCTTCGCAGATATTTTGAAAATCCATAAACGATTAATCTACACTTACACGATATATAGATTGCACTTAGGTCACCTTATAGTGCTTATTTACAAATTTAAAAGTCTTCATCAGAGTGGACGGAAACTAAAGGTTCATCCAACAGAAGCAAAGGACTGAACTTGGCTTCTAAACCCTGGCCGGCTAGAGCTTCTGCGATGCGGAGGACAAGGACACTCAGCGAACTTCAGTCCTGTAATCATTTAAATAAAGTGTTGTTTGTAATAAGGGGAAATGCATTTTCAAAATATCTGCGAAGAGTAGAAGACCCTCGCGTAATTTTCGAAGGTGATTTAACCAAAGAATGCGGCCAGGATTTTCAAATTTCTCAAGGAAATACTCGAGTCAGGCAGTTGATCCTCGAGGATTTCAGTAAACATAACCGACCGTTCCAGGTTTCATAGAGCCACCAACAATTTTGGATCTAGGCCCACCGAATTTCGGTGAACCTAGCCGCTCTTTTTAGTTCACATAGGCTCACGAATTTGACATAAATATTTTCGTGAGAAAAAATTTATCTTCCGCCAGATAAATTTTATCTTTCGCAAGATAAATTTTATCTTTCGTCAGATCAATTTTATCTTTGAGTAGATAAACGTGCTGCAGCGTTTTTATCCGATTTCAAGATAGAATTGATTCTTGGGATTTACTGTGTTATTGCGAAATCTTGGCCTTTGAATAATAATGGTTAGAAAAAACCACAAATTGGTAATGGAAAAATTAGAAAAAATTCAGGGAATTTCGGAAATTAAGTTTCCCGGCCAAGCTTATATTTGAGTTTCACTTCACACAAAAAAAAATTAATACCGCGTATGAAAGTCGTCTACTATTATTATTTTGAAATTCTTGAAGATTGGGTTTTCTCTGCTTAGAGGGAACACCACGATTTCTTCAGTTGGCATCAATTGATCGTCGCCGCTGTTCATGTTTATTTTTACCCGTTGTTGAGAACCACACGTTGTTGTACATATACCTCGAAGAAATGTATTATTTCCATCTAATATTGCAAAAATGTCACCCTTGGCCTTGGTAATACAAATTATTCTCCTGTTGGCATCTTGAAATTTGCTTAGCACCACCCTACGCTATGATGCGTGTTTTTAGTTCGAATCGTAAAAAATAACGTTGAAAATGAAATAAATTTATAGGAAAACGACACAAGTTGCAAAAAAATGTTTAATAAAATTTTTTTTTTTTAATGGGATGCGCCCTTTTATTAATTATGAAAACAAGACAATGAAAAATAAAAAACATATATTTGAATAATCACTAAAAAATGAAATTTGTACTTTATGTTGAAATATCTGAATAAGCAGCCCCAGACTGAGGTACATAATTGAATGTAATATACATTTGATACAATAGAGTTGAACATAATGTAGAGAAGTTCGCATTTTTGACAAAATCAAGTGTGAAGCACGAGATACGTGATGAGAGCGTATTCATTAGAACCAAAGGAGCTTTAACAAAAGAGAATTCACAATCACCAAATTGAATTTGTCGATGGTTTGACCTTTTATTTCAAAAGCCGGTTCGGAACAAACATCATATTATATTAAATATATTATAAAATTCTCTTTCATGTCAAAAATACCCTGTCCTAAAATAAAAATGATGATTTCTCACGAAACTTGTCTCTCTGAAAGTCCATACATGAATCGTAGATAACATATTCTTCAAATTCTGCAGAAGGAACTTTGGGACCTCGACACGTCACACTTCCGCTTTCACAGCCAAGTATCAATGACCCATTGTGCGAAAATAAATCACAAAAAAGTATACGTTTCAAAAATATATAACTTCTTTAACATACTTCAAAAAACTTTGTTCAACTGTTGGTTTTTATACAACACAGTCTCTTATGTTATTAGTGATTTTATTATCTCCTCTTTTCAGTTTCGCTACACATTATTCTATTCATGTTTTTTTAGTTGCCTCGTCCTGACGATAATATTTCATGTTCAAAATTGTATTATTGGTCAACAATGGAAGATTTTTCTGAAAGGTCATCTTTTTTGGTTGAAAATCAGAAGAAAAATCATATATTTGTATCAAAAATTAATCTGAAATCTTTCTGCGTTGAGAATTGAACTCGCTTCTTGGGGGCAAACCGTTTCGTTGATAAATCATTTTTTTGTTGAAGATTTATCATTCTAGTTGAATAACCATCTCTGCCTCATGATTCATTTCTTTTCAAATCACTTTTCTAACTGAAGTTGAGTAAATTTTCTTGAACAACATATTTTTGGTTGAAAGTTCATCTCCTCTGGATTGAAAGTTGAACTACTACGGTCTTTAAATATTAAGGATTTGGGAAACGGCAAAATAGTTCATTGGAAAATAAGAAAAATTCAGGGAATTTCGAAGATGTAGTTCTGTGTCCAACCTGAAACTTTAGTTTCACATAACGAAAAAAATGTGATTAATGTTGTTGATGAAAGTCGTCTGCTAGTACTATTTGAAAATTCCTTGCAATTGGGTTATCTTTGCTTAAATGAAACTCCTCGATTTCTTCTGTTGTCATCAATTGAACCTCGCCGTTATTCATGTTTATTTTTGCCCGTCGTTGAGAGGCATACCTCAATTTATATATTCCACGAAGAAATGTATTATTTCCCGCTAATATTGCAAAGACGTCACCATTGGACGTTGATAAGACCGATTGTTCTCCTGTTGGCACGGGCAGAGGGACACTATGTTTTCCTCTCACTTGAATTGGTGCATCTCGAGGGAAAGTATACCTACGAATCTCGAATCGCCGGTTCAGGTTTTTGTGAGGAATAAGCCGGACAGACCTAAGTTCTTCATTTTTCAGTTTACTTAGGCGGATAGAAGAACGACTGGCAGAAGGAGATCTTGACCTGGCACGAAGAGAAGATGTGGCAGGAGGAGACATGACTGGAGAACCCGAATGAGGTATGGCAAGAGAAAGAGTCAAATCAAGAGAATGAGGCAGTCTGTCATGAGGAACACCAGAAGTAAAGTTTCCACTAGGTGAATGCTCGGACTGCGATCCCAACTCTGTAACAAGGAACAGAAAATTCAGTTTAGAAACAATCATTTACTCATTCTGACCAATCTTTCCGTGGTCAGCCTCTGGGCACACTGCCATTTACTTTAGCTTGATACTCTGCTTATACGTCCATCCAATTCCTCTTTATCTTCCCATCAATAGTGAATAGACTACCAAGGTATACGTAATTATTAACTTGTTCTATTATATTATTATATTTACCAATGGAATTGAGGATGAAAGCCCATGACAAGACGAGAGTAGAAGCAATCCTCATTTTTTCAGATCAGAGAAAGCTAATGAACGTATTAATAAAGACGCTGGTTGACAATTTAACAGATGAATATTCCAGTTCTCTACAAGATTATATAGTAAAGCATTAGTCGCTATATCATATATAATAGGCGTCATCCTTCTTCAGCTCAGTTATTTGCATTTCATCAGATTAAATTTAAAGAAGGAGAAAAACATCATTACTAAATTAATCAAGACTGATATGACAATTTGTATATCGTTTTACGTTTAAGAACAGGCCGTTCAATGTCTAATTTCATAGATAGATAGAACCCCATGTCAAAAATGCCGCTATTCACGTCAAGTTATGATTTTTGACGGGGATTCGCAGTTTTCAAATGAAAACATTCATTTTTCACGCAAATCCCTTGTTCCAAGTGAGAACTATATTGAGCTAATTACATTATAAATTCCTGATTCACATCATCGACTCCTTGCCCAAAATGAAAATTAAAATTCCTTACGAAACTTGTCTGTCCAAAAGTCCAAATTATGAGAAATTTATGTTTCTAATCGTGTTGAGAAATCGAGTCTTGGTGTGACGTTCTTGGTTTTTGAGATAAGGGGGAAATTTTTTTACAGCTAATTATGACCCATCTTTTTTGTACACTAGGAGTTAAAAATCCGTCATTCCATCGACAAAAAGAGCAAATAAATTTTTTTAGTTGAAGTTAATTTTGTTCAACTCTCACTGTAACTATAGTGCCGTTCAAGATTCATCAACTTGTTTGATAATTCATCTCTAGAGTCGAAAGTTTAGCCGATTTTTTACACATTTTTTCAGTTTATGGTTCATTTTCATTTCGATATTTTCTCGGTTTTTGTTAAAATACTACTGTTTAGTCGAAAATTAACATTTTTGTTGAATATTCATATCTGAAAATTCATTTTTTTAGTTCTATGCTCATGTATTTGGTTAGGAATTCGACTGTTATGTTAAAATTTAATTATTTTGTTGATGATTCAAATATTTTTCAAAAAGTCACCTTTGTTGGTTGAAAAAAGGGAGAGGTTTCAATCTGGTATTGTTTAATTGGTATCATAAAAGATTCGATGATGAAATGTTACAAGATTAGGATGCTAGTCTCTGAATGTTAATGGATTGGGAAAGGGAAAAATTGTTCATGGAAAAATAAGTGAAAATTCAGGGAATTTTGATGATGTAGTTTTGCTTCCAACCTAATGTTTTAGTTTCACATTGCGAACCAAGGTAATTAATGTTGTTGATAAAAGCCCACAGAAAAAACTGAGAGTAATCTTTACCCTGATTCTTGAGAAAAGATTACCTGCAACAAAAATCACCCGATGTGGTTAAACTTTCCCTGACGTGTCGGTATTTTTCTGATTTTACCCACGCTTGTAGGGAACTTTTGACAGCTCTAACGATTCGGCAAGTCCGCCTTTATTAAGCCGCACTTATCCGATTTGCCTGTTACACCAACCATCAGCTAACTTCACTTCAGCGATGCAAAGCTAGTGGCTTCCCAATTTTCAAGACGATGGTGACAACTTTTATGAGAACAGAAGACAGTGTCTGCCCATCGAGGGTAATATTTGTGTTTTACCAATACGAATTGGGTTATCTTTTGTTAGGGAAGCTCCATGATTTCTTCTGCGATCATCAAGTGAACCCCGCCGTTGTTCATGTTTATTTTCACCCGTTGTTGAGGGCCTACTTCGGTGTATATATTCCATGAAGAAATGTATTATTTCCCTCTAATATTGCAAAGACGTTACCTTCGGATGTTGCTAATACCGATTGTTCCCCGGTTGGCGTGGGCCAAAGGATACTATTTTTTCCTCTTACTCGAAGTGGCACATCTTGAGAAAAAGTATACATTCGAATTTCGTATCTTCGGTTCTGGTTTTTGTGGGGAATAAGCCGAACAGACATGAATTTTTCAATTTTCAAATCACGTAGACGGATAGGTGAACGATTAGCAGGAGGAGATCTAGACCTGGCATGAAGAGAAGATGTGGCAGGAGGAGACATGACTGGAGAACTCGAATAAGGTATGGCAAGAGAAAGAGTCAAATCAAGCGATTGAGGCGGTCTGCCACGAGGAATACCGGACATAAAGTTGCCACTAGGTGAATGCGCGGACCGCAAACCCAATTCTGCAACAAGAAGCAGATAATTCAATTTAGAGAAAATCTTCAAAAACATAAACGTCGGCGTCTTTCTGTCGCTGTCGTTGTCGTTTGGCACACTGTTCAAGAATGTAAAAAGAAATGACAAGTTTGTTAGTCAGCTATTTTGGACGAAAATTCAAAAAGTTAGAGCATTTTGTAATATTTTGAGACCATTTCTTTCAAGATTTGAAACTTTTATGTACAGCTGTACGAAAGCTGTACGAAAGTATGAAAGAAAAGTAATCATTAAAGGTTGTTTATTTAGAAAAGATCTACAGTAATTTCACTATTCATTATTTGATAGCATCCGTGTTTTTTGTTTGAATCGTGAAAAAAATTTCTCCATTTCGCGGTCAGGTGGACACCCTAAAAATATGTTTAAAGAATTGGAAATTGTTCGATTGGCTGCAACCGATCTGACATTCGTGTTTCACATTACAATAACAGATTAAATAATTTTGTGGATGGAAGTCATCTACCATTGTTATTTGGAAATTCTTTAAGATTGTGTTTTCTTTGGTTGAACGGACCTCCTCGATTTCTGCTTCCGGCATCTCTTGAACCTCCTCGTTGCACATATTTATTTATACCCTATTTAGAATGTCGTAGTTTATTTTATATATTCCACGAAAAAATGTATTATTTCTTTCCACCACTGCAAGCATGTCATCATTGGACGTTGACAATACAGCTTGTCCTCCAGTTAGCATGGGCGCAGCGATATTATATCTTCATCTTACTTAAATTGGTGCATCACGATGTAAAGTGTTTCTCTGAATTTCAAATACCCACACAGAATTCTTGTGGGAAATAAGCTGAACAGATCTAAGTTGTAGAATTTCCAATTTACTAAGGCGGATACAAGACCGACTGGCAGAAGGAGATCTGGACCTGGCACGAAGAGAACAGTCAGCAGGAAGAGAACACCTGACCGCAGAACGCGTAGAATCATTGGAAGAGATCAATAAAATATGTTCTAAATGATCATTGAATATCTAGAATAATAAAAGATGAAAAAAATTGTCTTCCGAAATAAGGGGTTTTCGGGGTTAATTTGAAAACTGATGAAGCTATATTCCTATACAAATATGTACAGGGTGGCTATAGGTCAAGAAAAGTTGGATGTAAGGGAAAGGTCAGGGAATTTAAAAGAAAAAAAGTCCGGGAACAGTTAGCGCAGTCAACGCAGAACCTTGTAATAATTGGTTCAGAATATGGATTAAAGGAAAAGGCTACCTCTTCTCTTCGCTCTATCAGTTGGAAGCTATTCCTCACGCATGCACACTTCTTTTCCGGGCTCTTGTTGGAAGAACTGATTGATGTTCATGGAAAATGAGAAATTGGTCAGGAAAAATTTATGAAATTTTGAAAGTGAAGTTTTCCGCCATCTGAAAGGATTAACTGTTGCTATAACCTGGTGTATACTATATAATGTAATCTTAAGCATCAACAAAAATAAAAAATGTCTTCGGTTTTTTTCTTGCTTGCTACTGTTGAGTTGGAAATGACCCTTTTTGTTGCACATCCATATTCACGAATTTATAATCTTAGATGTGTGTTCATCTATTTGGTTAAGAATTTGTCTGTTATGTTAAAATTCAATCATTCCATTGATAATTCAAGCATTTTTTCAAAAGACATCTTTGTTGATTGAAAAAAGAAAGATATCCTAATCTGGTATTGTTTCATTGGTATCATAAGAAATTCGATGATAAAATCTTAAAAGATTAGAATGCTAGTCTTCGAATGCTAATGGTTAGGGAAAAGGAAACATTTTTTTGAAAAAATAAGTGAAAATTCAAGTAATTTTGAAGATGTAGTTTTTCGCCCAACCTAATGTTTCAGTTTCACATCACAAAAAAACGTCACTAATGTTGTTGATGAAAGTCGTCTACCATTATTACTTGAAAATTCTTTGAAATTGGGTTCTCTTTTGTTAGAGGAAACTCCTCGATTTCTTCTGTGGTCATCAATTGAATCTCGCCGTTGTTCATGTTTATTTTTACCCGTTGTTGACGACCATACTTTGTTGTGTATATTCCACGAAGGAATGTATTATTTCCATTTGAAATCGCAAATACATCACCACTGGACGTTGATAATACCAATTGTTCTCCGGTCGGCATGGGCGCAGGGGCATTATATCTTCCTTTTACTTGAATTGGCGCATCTGGTGGGAAAGTAGACCTTCGAATTTCGAATCGCCGGTTCAGGTTTTTGTAAGGAATAAGGCGAACAGACCTAAGTTCATCAATTCCGAAACTACGTAGGCGGATAGGAGAACGAATGGCAGATGGAGATCTGGATCTGGCAGGAGGAGATCTTGACCTGGCACGAAGAGACGGTTCTGCAGGTGGAGGAGACCTGACCGGAGAACCCGAATGAGGTATGGCAAGAGAAAGAGTCAGATTAAGCGATTGCGGCGGACTGTCACGAGGAGTACCAGACGTATTGCCACTAGGTGAATTCTCGGATCCCAAGCTCACCTCTGCAACAAGAAACAGAAAATTCGATTTCAAAAAATCTTTAGAAACATAAACGTCGGTGTCTTTCTCTTGTTGTCACTGTGGTTGACGTTGGTTATACTTTTTATGAAATTAAAAAGATAGGGCGAGTTTGTTAGCCAGCTACTCTGGATAACAATTTAAAAGTTAGAGCATTTTGAAATCTTTTGAGACCTCCTTTCAAGATTTAAAAATTCTATGTATGGCTGATCTCAGGACTCAGGAAGTCCTCAAACCTTTTCCCGGTGAAAAGAAAATCACCACTGTTATAGTATTTAAAAGAAAAAACGAAAATGGACATTTTAAGCCAGCAACGCACGATATGAAAAAACTCAAGGAAAAAAACGTTGCTTCTTGAAAGACCTCCAACACTATTATATCAACATTTCAAATCTTCTTGAGAAATCAAAAATTCCAGGCACAGCTGTGCACCGTCCATCTGTGAACGTTCAAAATCAATGTGCATAGTTGGGAGTGTTCCACCTGTGCACGTGAACCGTTGCTAAGGCACCATCTGTGCAATTCTTGAATGATGCGATCATATTTTGAAGTTGCAAGACCACGTGCACAAATGGGGTACTTCCAACTGTACACGATACACGTGTCAACTTGCGAGAGCTCGTGGTTCGAATTTTCACTTTGTTGGCCACTGAAACAAATGTGCACGTGAACAGATGGGACACTTCCAATTCTGCACGTCGACATTTATACGTGCACAGATGGAACTCAACAAACGTTTTATGTTTATCAATTATTATTATCAACATGTTCTATTGTATTATTATATTTACCAATGGAATTGAGGAAAATAGCCAATGACAAGACAAGAAAAGGAACACTCCTCATTTTTTTCTAATCAGAGAAAGCAAATGAATGTATTAGTAAAGACTTTGGATGACAATTTCACAAATTAATATTCCAGTTCTTTCTCAGATTATATAGTATAGCTTATATTCGTTACATCATCCATAAAAGGCCTTGTTCTGCTCAGTTATTTGGATTTCATCAGAGTCAGTTTTGAAGGAAAACATAATTACTAAATTAATTAAAACTGGTATCGACATTTGTATAACCTTTTACGTTTAAGAGCAGACCGGTAAATTGTTAATTCCACAGATTTCTAAAAATGTTGAATGTTTTCACATATTTATGAATTATTACAGGGATGTTTTGAAATGGAAATCATAATTCTTCACGCGAATCCCCCGTTCTAAGAAAGAATTATATTATGTTAATTACATTATAAATTTCTGTTTCATATCGAAAATTCCCCGTCCTGAAATCAAAATTATAATTCTTCAAGAAACTTGCCTGTCCAGATGTCCGAATCATAATTTTAGCAAAAAGTTCCTGTTCCAACTCGGAATTAGTGTAATAAAATACACGAAACGACCTTACATTTGCAGATTAGTACATTCTGGGGAAAACATTTTTTCCATTTTGTGGTCACGTAGGAACCCCAAAAAAAAAAAAAGATGCTGAAGAAATTGGAATGATTAATTTGATCCTTTCCCATTTTTGATTAAATGCCAATATATAGCCAAAACCTTTTCTTAAGTTACCCCACTGGCTAGGGCCCTTGAAATTCGGTCATCTTTGTTATAATATTCTTGTTAGTAATTCATTTGTCTTGTTTTTCTATTTTTTTCAGTTGCTTCCTCCTGAAGAATGAATTTTTAGTAAGACATTTTATTATTTGATTGAAAATTCAACAATTTTGCTTGAAAGTCATTCTGTTCCATGAATGGAGAGAGTGGAATGATCTGTTCGGCTGAGATTTGTTTCTCTTTTGGTTGAAAATTAATTTTTTTCACTGAAAATAGAAATACAGTGCAAGCAAAAATACACCAATTTATTTATTTCATGTAATCATTCCATTTTCAGTTGAGTATTGATATTTGTCAGTTGGAAATTCGTCTCTTTCAGTAGGAGAATAATCTTCTTCGTTTCACATTTCCTCCGTTCAGGTTGAAAATGCAACTGTTTTGTTGATGATTAACTTTTTTGTCTAATATTCATTCCTCTCTCGGCTTAAGAGCTCAACAATATACAGGGTGTTTTTTTTTAACTTGAGACAACGAAATATCTCAAAAAATACGCATCCTACGGAAAAAATGTCTGGAATAAAAACTTTTTATTTTCGAGTGGGAAAAAAGATTTGTTAAAATTTACCCCACCCCTACAGGAGGCAGGGGTGGGTGTAACTTTGTAATTTCAAATGGCAAGCCCAATTTTTTATCACAGATTCAGATTCTCCTTTACGAAACACGTAAGTTTTATTCGGAAAATTTGTTTCGATTCGCGACAGATGGCGCTGCAATTGCGAAAAACGAAATTGTTGACACTACTTTTAGCTCTACCCAGGAAAAACGACGCGGACGTAGTAGTTGTCCATTGCCTTCGGGGTGGTTGATTTCGGTGAGTCCCCTTGCCTCTCACCACAGGGATGCTTGATTTCGATTAATTATTTTACAATAAGTGCTCAAAATGGTGTCCTCGCACTTCGATGCACTTGTTAATCCGAGCTTTGAAAGATTCCACACAACTGCGAATTGTGTCTGGTGATATTTGTGCACAAGCAGACCTGATTCGCTCGATTATGTTATCACGAGTTGTGAGCACTTCTTGATACACGCGATTCTTTAGATAACCCCACAAATAGAAATCCGGCCCCGTAAGATCTGGCGATCTGGCAGGCCAATTCACTGGACCTCCTCTACCGATCCATCGTCCATTGAATTCGCGATTAAGTACTTCCCTCGCGATTGCCGCATAATGTGCTGGACAACCGTCGTGTTGAAACCACATGTTGTGTCGCACTTCCAAGCTTAGGTCTTCCAGCAATATTGGAAGTTGATTTTCCAAAAAGTCACGATATTTTTCACCGTTCAAATTTCGATCAATAAAATACGGACCGATAAGTTGATCTCCAATTATTCCACACCAAACGTTCGCGGACCATGGACGCTGATGCTCAACTTCACGCAACCAATGTGGATTTTCTACACTCCAATAATGCATGTTGTGCCGATTAACGTTACAATGGTTTGTGAAAGACGACTCGTCTATGAAGAGTACTAGAAAAAATAAATCCGGGTTTCCTTGTATCTGCTGAACCGCCCATTGACAAAATGTCACTCGGTTCTGAAAATTATTTCCATGAAGTTCTTGATGCAGTGAAATATGATACGGATGATAATTATTACGTTTTATTACCTTCCAAACACTGGATAGAGACATTCCGGAATCGCGGCTTAGTTGTCGTGTACTAACATGAGGGTCATGAGTGACTGCAGCTAAAATTGCAATTTCATTATCAATTCCAGTAACTGTTACTTGACGCTTCCTTTTTTTCGCTTGAGCATAAAGCGTGAGAGCATCATTGATATTCCTGCCACTTTCTCCATAAATAAGAATCATTTCAATCTTCGTCAACCAACTGCATTCGGGAATGGTTTTCGACAGTTTTGTCACTTTTACTGTCCGGTTGCCAAAAGTTCAAGCACCGCGATGAATGGTGAGAGGCAAGGGGACTCACCGAAATTAAGCACCCCGAAGGAAATAGACAAGTACTACGTCCGCGTCGTTATTCCTGGGTAGAGCTAAATTAGTGTCAACAATTTCATTTTTCGCAATTGCAGCGCCATCTACCGCGAATCGAAACAAATTTTCCGAATAAAACTTACGTATTTCGTAAAGGAGAATCTGAATCTGTGATAAAAAATTGGGGTTGCCATTTGAAATTACAAGGTTACCCCCAGCCCTGCCTCCTGTGGGGGTGGGGGTGGGGTGAATTTTAACAAATGTTTTTTCCCCTTCGAAAATAAAAAGTTTTTATTCTAGACATTTTTCCGTAGGATGCGTATTTTTTGAGATATTTCGTTCTCTCAAGTTAAAAAAAAACACCCTGTATATCCTTCCACCCGAAAAAGCGAATGACATACGGCGTAGGTCGGCCAACATCTTACTCCAATCCCAACTCCCCTCCTCAAACTTAAAAAAACAAGAAAAAACAGCAATTAATGAACTCACTCAAAATAAAGACATCATAATATTACCAGCAGACACAAGCAACACAACAGTCATAAAGAATAAAGAAGACTACAACAACAAAATCATCGACCTCCTAACTTACGATACATATGAGGAACTTAAGAAAGGCCCTAAAAAAACAGTAGTCAGCAAAAAAACCCTGGAAAAAAAACTCTTAACTTGACAGCAAAACAATATGTAATTCAATATTGTCTACTAATCCCATCTCTCTGAAACTTCACGAAATCCCCAAAAACCACAAAAACAACATTTCACTCAGCAAGATCGCCGATCAAAGAAGGTAGGATTTGAGACGTGATAAATAGGGAAAGATGAGAAAGGAAGGGCGTGAAAGAAGAAATAGAAATGAGTGAGTGGACAGTTTGTTTCAAGTGTCTGTTACGGGGAGAGCACAACGGGATCAAGAGGAAAAATAGAAGAATAGCCCGAGGAGAAGTGGAGAAAGGGTGCGATATAACAAGAGAACAAGTGGATGAGGCAATAGATAGACTGAAAATGAAGCAGGCTACAGGGGAGAGTGGCATAGAGAACAAAGCGATGAAGTGTAGAGGAGAAGGGATTAAGGAAGAAATGTGGAAGATCTGTAACAAGGTCTGTAGGGAAGGAAGACAGCAAAGGTGGCAAAGAAGGTAGAAGAGCACAGAGGGATCACTCTCATGCCAGTGGGTTATACAATGTACGCAGAAATTCTAAGAAAAAGGTTATAGAGTCAGATAGAAGAAAAAAGTATCTCACACAGTCGGACGGGATTTAGAAAAGGGGTGGGGACTATAGATGCCATTTTGGTACTCAGCTAATTAGTTAGTGAAAATTGAGAGATTAGTAGACTTGAAGATTAATAGAAATTTAGAGAAAGAGGGAAACTAGTCCCATTCTTTTGAGACTCTAAAGCGGCGTTTCAATCACTGAACAGAAAAGTGCTATAGCAAGCAATGGGTGATAGGGAAATAGAGGAAAGGTTGGTGGCGAGGATGAAGGAAATTTTTGCAGGAACCAGGATTAGGGTGGAGATAGGAAATAAAAAAGAGGAAGTATTCTGGTCAGGAAAAGATCTGAGGCGAAGGTGCCCGTTGAATCCGCTACTCTTCAATACGCTGCTGGTAGGCTTAGAGGAGAAGCTGAAGGGGAGAGAGAAAGGGGAAATGGTTTTGGGTAATAGCTAACTATACTCGCTAGCATACGTGGACGACGGAGTTCTGTTAGCAGATTATGAGAAGGGGATAGACCTAATAGTGTAAATTGTGGAGG
The DNA here is from genome assembly GCA_932178445.1 of Andricus quercusramuli. Taxonomy (NCBI): domain Eukaryota; kingdom Metazoa; phylum Arthropoda; class Insecta; order Hymenoptera; family Cynipidae; genus Andricus; species Andricus quercusramuli. Next base: position 81,988 of record CAKNXH010063477.1, on the reverse strand, counting down.
AGTACCATTACATGAGAACAGCAACCAATCACGCGTTTTCCCACCTAACATCCACAGCAATGACCTAGAACGCTGTCTTTGTTGCCTTCTTTAGCCACTAGTAGATAGACGAAGTATTTCGTGGTAGACAAGTGTCGGGAATGAATACGTACCTTGATTGGAGCCGCATCTTCTGTATCAATATCAATCTCATAATGTAGGTAATCAACACTACACGTATCTTTTGCAATGCAAAATTCAAAATCGCCACTTTCATTTACATGAAATGCATAGTCAAATGGGGCCCTTTTCACTTGATATAACCGACAAGAATAGAGCTGCAAATCATTTATTCCGAGCCTTGGAAAATTCTCGAGGGATGCCAATTCAATCTTCAGAACATAGCTGGAAAATGTTCCGCAAAGGGACGAAAACTGATCGATTTTTAACATTGTCCTTTATAATATAATAATATAATGAAGAGATTTGCGTGAAGAATTATAATTGTCATTTTCAATGAGAAATTTCTATGAAAAAATTCAATTTGGCCTGGAACAGGAAATTGCGTACGTGGAACGGGAATATTGTAAAATAACTTTAATTCTGATTCAGAAGAAGAAAATTATCAAAAATGTCTGTTTAAATTCAGAATTATAATTTTATTTCAAAATTTTCCTTTTCTGAATCAAAAATATTCGAAAACTTTTCAAAAGTGTAGAAATCTTTGAAAGTGTTCCGATACCATTCAAATCTATTAGACTCTTTCAAATTCTCCGAGAAAAATTTACAATTTACCAAAACAAAGCCGAGAATAAACTAGGAATTTAAAATCAGTTATCGGGTAGGCACTATATAAATTTTCCATTCGAAAGATATATTGCGCTCAAACGTGAAATATTATATAAATTGTGACATCAATTTCAGCGAATTCAGTAATTTTTTTTTTACTTAAAAATGACTTTATTTGAAGGTAAACATATGAGCTGGACAACCTTGACGCTCATTATCTATGCGATAGCGAGTCAAATATAGACCACAGAATCTGATGAAGAACTGAAATATTCATTAGTTAAATTTTTAATCCAAGTCTTTATTCACACAGTAATTTTCTCTTTCTTCAATTAATCTTTGCAATAATACAGGGAAAGAATACATTTTTTTGTGGAATATATAAAACGAGGTATGACTTTCAAAAGCGTGTAAAAATAAACATGTACGACGGCAAGGTTCAAGAGATTACCAAAAAAGAAACCAAGGAGTATCCTTCAACCAAACATAACCCAATCTCAAAGAATTTCCGAATGATAATAATAGACGACTTTCATCAACAACATTAATTAACTTTACTTGTAATGTGAAACTAAAATAATAAGTTGGCCGCAAAACTTCATTATCAAAATTTCCTGAATTTTCTCTAATTTTTTCATAACCAATTTTGTCTTCCGCCTAATCTTTGATGGTCGAAGACCAGCATTTTGATGTAACATTTAAGCATTAGATCTTTTGTGATCGCAATGGAAAAATACCAGATTGAAATTGCTTCTTTTCTTCCTACTGAAAACAATGACTGCTTAACAACACGTTGCAGTTATTTACAAAATAATTGAATTTTAACGAAACAGTCAAATTTATTACTAAAGACATGAACGTTAAACCAAATTAATGAACTTTCAATTTAAAAAGACGAATTTGAAATGAATAAATATTTTTAGATTGCGAAAAAAATAGGTTCATCAACTTGTTGACATTCTGAACCGAAAACCCAACCATACCGGGAGAGTGGTGAGCCAACATGTGGAGGAACATGAGAGTAAAGTCAGGCTGAAAAATGTCACGCAATCAGCACTAGCTGAGCATCATATCAAAACAGGATATGGAACTTCATTTGACAGAACACCTGACATTGCAAAAACGTACAATACTTTCACAAGGAAATATAGAGAAGCAATCGAAATCAGATATTTATTCTTTGAACAAATTTGTTGCTTATTTTTGGGTAAGCTAATTTTGTCTATTATTTTTCCATAATTTGTGTGAATTGTGTAAGAATAAAATTTTTTATTCTTAGTTTTATTTCTCACCGTCAAAACAAAAACTACGCGTTCCATTAAATAATGATTGGAAATAAATTCATAGATCTTTTTTTAGTGCACAAGGGTTGTTTATCAATTTCTTTTTGTGCCTTCCATAGTTTTTCCAAAAACTTAATTTTTTAATTTTAGTGTTATTTCTCACGATTGAAAGAAAAGCTACGCGTCCTGTAATATAATGATTAACAAGAAACTTGTGGACCTTATTTGGATTGAAAATTTGTGGAGCGTAATATTCCTCCGTATATTGCATAGTTTGTCCTGTGAATAGATTTTTCTATTATGTTTAGTGCGCTCAATATTTAAATTATCGATTTTTCAAGAAAATCTAAAACGTTTTTACGATAATCTTTTAGGGATTTCAAAGAGCAACATTTTTATTTTTCTGTCTTTCTTTTCATATCGTGCACTGTTTGGCCTAGATTTTCATTTTCGTTTGTATTTTTGAAGATTTATAGTAATTAATTTTTTGTTGAAATATAATTTTTCAAATCTAAGAACTTGAAATAATACTGCATTTTTTGATAAATATTCTGACCGCAATTATTTTAATTATTACTACTCCTATCTAGTACCCACAGTGGAATTCTGTAACCCATACGTGGCGCGTCCCCGGGTGGTGGATAGGGGACTGCTCGCTGGCAACAGAGGATAGGGCTGAAATAAAATAGGCCCGCTGACCAGACAGACTGGGTAAAGGACACACCGAGAAAAAACCATGACCGTTTCATGCTGTACAGTACTGCATAAGCAGTCGCGGGAAGAGGTCCAGGGATGGTCCCGAAGGAAAAACCTCCAAGTCAAGGCGTTAATCAACCGTACCGAAGACTGCATGACACCAGGGGTGTGGTGTTCCAAACGATATCTCTAGGATACCAGGTCGCCTTCTAGAGTACACAGACCTTACCCTTGCATGCGGGAATCTGCGGGGGTTAAACTTTATTTCCCTAGCTACTCGTCGGAATCAGGATGCAGACGAACAAACAAAATTTAAACCGGAGTAGGTGTGAGGAGTTTAGAGGTCCGATGGACGTGACCGAGGAGTTTGACTCAAGTCAAAAGACAAGTGCCAAACAAGATATCTTGGAGGTAGAAAAGCGTTTATCAGACGCTGAAGAGCTCACCGAAAAGATGCAGAACGTATTGCAGGTGATGCAGGATTTTTCAGACACAAAAAAAAAATATGTTCATGCCAATCAGGTATGGACTTGAGGCAGCGAAAAAACTGGCGCAGGACCTGTCTGGTCTCATATTTAGAGTCCAGTACAGGTTCTCACTCGTACCAGTAGAAGTCGGATGAGCCGCACGCAAAAAGGGGGGGGGGGGGGTAGATTAAAGAAGGAAGGCAAGCCAGCAGATGAAGGACACGAGTCAAACGGGGACTAAGACTGATAAGACCGTGGAAACTACCTCCACCCATCTTGGGAAGCGAGAGAGGGAGCCCACACTGAGCCCCGTTGAGGCAGAGTCCTCTAACTGCACCGGCACCCATGCAGAAGGAGGAGCTTCAGAGGAGAGCCCGACCAGAGGCGGTCTTAGTAAGGCCATCCGAGGGTTCGAGTTATGCGGAGGTCCTCAGGAACCTCAAGCAAAAGGTAAAGCCGGATACCGTTGGTGTAAAAATCAGGGGTGTCAGGCAGAACCGGAAAGGAGAGCTTCTTGTGGAAGTCGGGCGGCTGTGGATGGCAGCTTAAAGCTGTCCGCGGCCATCAAGGAAGCGGTAGGTAATATAATGGAGGAAACGTGCGTGAGCTCGTTTCCCGTATCGAAGTCGAGGTCGTGGACCTCGACCCGATCACAGATGAGGAAGAAGTGGAGACTGCGGTTCGAAATCACTTCGGAGAAGCAGAAGCTGGAGAGATTAAGGTGAGCATTACGAGAAAGGTCTTCAGAGGTAATCTGGAGGCCTTTGTCGAGATGAGGGAGGAACTGGCAGCAAGACTTCTCCGCACGGGACACCTCAAAGTGGGGTGGGTGTTCTGTCACATGCGGAAGAAGACGGAGTCCATTAGGGTTCACCGCTCCCTGGGCTTTGGCCATATGGCGGCGGGATGCAGGGGTTCAGACAAGACTCAGGCCTGCTGGCGGTGCGGCAAGGAAGGCCATAGGGCTGCGGCGTGTGAAAGTACGCCGCAGTACTACCTCTGCGCCGCTAAAGAAGAGAAAACCCGGACCGACCATCCGCCCGGGACAATGAGGTATAGGGCGTTCCGTGAGGCAACCTCGGCGAGGATACCTCAAGGTCGCGCTACCTAGAAGAACAATACCCAATCAGAATAACGAAGGCCGACGAGCCCGTTGTGTGGTGCCACCACACTACTGAGGACGATGCGTGCATCCTGGTTGGATGATGGTTTGAAGAACGCCAAGCTGGCAGTCAAAAGTGGAAGCCAAAGCCCGGCTTATTGGCCTTACTCACATATCCTTGAAGTAATCCGAAAGCGGTTCCGAGGACATGGGTTGGCAGGAAGAGGAGCTGAGTTTAGTGGGTATTACCGTTTTCTAGGTTGAGTCCCATACTCAGTGCGTAAATGCATTCTCACCTCCTCTACAAAATAAACTCCTATCTAATACAACGCTGCTGAAGGCTGCTAACCTTCTCACAATAAAACACCAACAAATTGCGACTCTCTCGCTTTTCATTTCCTGCCTCCCCCCCTCTCCTTCAGTAACTGAAGATTGGTGGGACTGGCGTTGCAAATAGACTCTCCGCCGTACAACGAATTGCTACTTAATTTGGACATGATTTCCACCCGCAAAATAAATTTTGCGCATAAAGGTGGCAGTTGAGTGTGCAATCCAAACAATAAATAATAAAAAACATAAAAAAGCCTCAGAATGGACTGGAACTTTGATTGCCGAAATGCATACACACGGTTGATGTGAAGGTCAAGTTTCAGGCGATGGATACAGACTGAGTATTTGGAATACGAAAGGGGTTAATGATCTTGAGGTAAGAGAATTACGAGAAACTATGCGCGTAAGGAAGCTGGATATTTGATGTGTACCCAAGACATAGAAAAAGGGATGCGAAAGTACAAACATAGAAAATGGAGTGTTGAAAGGCGGTTTCGAAATATGGTTAGGAGTAGATAGTGAATCACATGGTAGTCAAGGCGTCGGTTTGATTATGAAAAAAAAGCAAAGACAGCATCTCCAAGATCATGGTTTTCTATCTCCGAGATTGTTCTGGGAAAGAATGAAGGTAGGAATGAGATGATTATTTATCATAGCGTGATATGCCCCAGTTGAATGTGATCCAAGAGAAGTCAAAGACGCTTCCTGGAACACTTTAAATGATACAATAAGGACTGGCGATCATGGTAAAGACTTATTCTGCTAGAAGATATGAACGGATAGGTCGGTGTCCAACGTCAGGATACAGATAAAGAAAGGGTGCTAGGTACTTTTGGGAATCAATCAAGAAAAAATTATAACGAAGAAAAATTAGTTAGCTTATGCTTAGAAAAGGGCCTATTTATCACCCATAAGATCCCATCAAATCATTCCTTTATATCCCTCGAAATATCAAAAACCCTATACATTGAAATTTATCTTTCCTATATTTCCAACATATTTTCAAGGTTTCTACCTGACTAGGCAATAAGAATTGCTTACCCCCTAAATTCACTGGTATCCAAATTTATGAGGTGATTTCTTACATTTTATTACTCTGATTCTGATTCGGAGCTGGGGAATCGTAAAAGAATTGTAATTTCAGTTGCGAATTAGGATTGGTTAAGAAATTATAATTTTTATTTCGGGCCGAGGAATTCTTGAATTGGAACAGAAAGTTATAATATAATTAATATAGGTCTCACTTGAAACGGGAGATTTGCGTAAAGAATTGAACAATTTACCAAAAGAAAACCGAAAAATAACCGAGAATTCGAAACCATCGCGTAACGCTATACAAATTTTCCATTTAGAAGATCGTGTACGCCTCAGAGCAAATAACGATAATAATTATGATATCGGTTTGAAGAAATGTGATAATTTTTTTTCGAAAAATATCTAAAATCAAATGTAAATATCTGAGCAGTACAAGCTTGATACCTACATTCTCTGAGATAAGGAATATAAAATATACTATGTAATCTGATGAAGAAGCAGAATATCATTTAGTTACATTTTTCATCCAAGCCTTCATTAATACATTAATTGTTTCTTCTATTGATTAGGAAGGATGATGATTGTATCTACTTTCGTCTTGCCGCTGGCGGTTTTCCTCAATTTTCTCAGTGAGTAAAATAAAATAATGTTATTCTCAAGTGTCTACGAATTCAGTCTGAATTTATTTCGGGGAAATCCTGTTGCTACGGAATGAGTACAATATGTGAGCGAGCACATATGGTACCCTGCTACAGGGTCATCCATGTAATAAGTAAAACGATTTAGTGTGTTTTTGAAGCTTCTCCTGAATTGAACCCTTTATTTCTTGTTCCAGATTTAGGTTCACAGTTTGATTGTTTACCTAATGGTGACCCTATCCCTGGTGTTGCTTCTGACAGACATTCTTTTTCTTCTGAAAGACCTTCTCCTGCCAGGCCCCATTCTATGCGATCTCTAGTCAGGTCTCCTTCTCCTACTGAACTTTCTCATTGTGCCAGGTCCAGATCGCCTCATGCCAGTACTTCTTCTATCCGCTTATATGAATTAAAAATTGAAGAACTTAGTTTCGTCCGGCTCATTCCCCATAAGAATCCGAACCGTCGATTCGAAGTTCGAAGATACACTTTTCCTCGCGATGCACCAATTCAAGTGAGAGGAAGATATAGTGTCCTTGTACCCATGCCAGCAGGAGAACAATCGGTATTATCAACGTCCAATGGTGACGTCTTGGCACTATTAGATGGAAAAAATACATTTCTTCGTGGAATATATACAACAAAGTATGGTCCTCAACAACGGGCTAAAATAAACATGAACAACGGCGAGGTTCAATTGATGACAATAGAAGAAATCGAAGAGTTTCCTTTAAGCAGAGATAACCCAATTTCAAGGAATTTTCAAATAATAATAATAGTAGATGACTTTTATCCACAACGTTGAACAAAGTTTTTTAAAAATAAATATTCGCTCTCGAAAATCTCTGACTTTTACGTAATTTTTATGATCAATTTGAGCTTCCCTCTAACCATAAATATTCAACGACGAACATTTTATGTTGTAACATTTTAACAGCGAATCTTTTATAATTGCAATAAAACAATGCCAGACGAAAAAAATGTCTTTCTTTTATTGAACCAGAAGATCTTACTTTTTCAAAAAATGCATGAAATATCAACGAAATAATTAAATTCAAACAAAATTGCCAAATTTTTAACGAAAGAGATATAAATATCAACATAAATATGAATATTTGATCGGAAAGGTATTTTTCAATTGCTGCGATGCATTTTCAAACAAACTGGAGAAACTTTCCATCCAAAATGAGTAGATTTATACTAGAAGAAAAGAATTAACAAGCAAAGATAGAACACTTACATTTGCAGTTAGAAAAATTAATTTGAAAGAAAAAAAAGATTTTGGTCAAAATGATTTGAGTTTGCAAACGAGGAAATGAACATTCAGCACAAAGGAGAACGATTTTCAACCAGAGAGATTGATTTACTTTTTTTGACGATCGAACGACAGTCTTATCTACTAGTCTGAAATCAAAATGGTTATTCTTAGCTGTGCAAAATTTTGATTTAGCTCAAAACCAGGTAAAGGAATAACACCAAAACTTAACCTGCAGCCCGTACAACGGTCTTTTTGCCCGGGGCGTGGAGCTTCCACTCCCTTTCCCTCTTACCCTATGCATGTCCGAAGGTTTAGCTCATCAGTAGCCTCCTAGACGCCATCAGCGAGGATGAGGTAAATGTTTAGATCGTTCTTCTTCTGCTGTTAGCACTGTTTTGACGGTTTTGAATGGCATTCTGAACCAAGTTTCCAATGAGCCTGAGCGATTTAGTATGCATTGATGTAATGCTGGTGCCATTTCGAGGCCGATGTAAATTCAGGCAATACATGCCGAAAAACCAGAAAAATATGGCTTCAAGGTACAATGCCTTACCGATGACAAAAACTCGCATTTTTTATCAATTGTACCTCATGCTTTATGTAATATTACATTTAAAATTGGATAAAACGGAGAAATTGGACGCCCGGTCAAAAAGACCGAGGTGTACCCTCTGCGTTTCGTGAAGGGGTGTACGGGCTGCAGGTTAATTCTTTATAAGATTGAAGGTCCGTTGTAGTAGCTCCCGACCCCCTGACTAAATATTTTTTTACATCGACCAAAAATTCATTCGATATCGTCGGACAGTAGTTTTTGCAAGTGTTATTTGTGAGGCTGGTTACACGCTGGCCCCTCCCCCCTTCCAAAAACATCACTTCTAAATAAGCTATCTTGCAGAACTTCAAATGCACTCCATCCACTAAACCAATAGTAATAATTTTAAAAAAAAATTTAATGATCTATCCTGATTTGGAACGAAATGGGGAGGATCGTTGCCCTCTAAAAAAAAGTGTTTTTGAGTCACCCTATTGACCAATGAAATCTTTCTTTATAAATCCGCGTGGACGGAAAGCCGAATCGGACGGAAGCCCGAGACACCTCCTTTTATTAAAATGAATCATTGTGAAAGCATTTGATCTATTATTGAAGAACTCTACTAGGAGAGTTTTCTCACTAAAACTAACACCTATAGTAAGTTCAGGTCAACTCAAGCTAAGCTAGTAAAATCTTCAGCTTTCTTGAAACAAAGCAGGGGCAACAACATTATCTCAAAATTCATATAGCTGAAAACCCATTTGGGAAAATTTGAATCCGAATCAATTCTATACAAGAAAAGTCTGCTATTCTTGAAGAAAACAATACAACTTACCAAACTCGTATTGCACACCACCTTGAAAAAACTATGACTCCTTGACCATTTCCTAGAAAACACCCTCAGATTTGACATTTGGTCTACATTGGACCGAATATCATTTGACCAATCCCAATGAATTAAAGATCTTCGCAATGAAAAACAAAGAATAAAATTCGACAAGTCACTTCCAGTAAGGAACGCACCATTAACCCACACAGTGGAAAATATCTCCAACTATCCTTTCAGCAAGGAATTTATTTTAGCCTTGCCTACAGGATATGATTTTGCAGTAACTTCCTCCAAAATTCCAGAAGAACTCAGTCGGAATAAAGACATCATAATATTACCCGCAGACGAAGGCAACATTCCGCTCAGAAAGATGGACGTTTAAATGAGTTAGGGTTTGAGATGTGATGAATAGGGAAAGATGAGAAAGAAAGGTCGTGAACGAAGAAGTAGAAATGAGTGAGTGGACGGTTTATTCCAAATGTCTGTTACGGGAAGAGCACAGTGGGAAAAAGGGGTGAAATGAAAGCATAATCCGAGGAGACGTGGAGCAAGGTAATGAAATAACAAGAGAAGTGAGGAGGAGAAGGGATTAGGAAAGGAATGGAGGTGATCTGCAATAAGGTCTGGAGGGAAGGAGGATGGCCGGAAGTGTGAATGACAGGGCTGATGGTCCCCCTTGTACTCAACTACTCGTTTATTAGAAACTTATGGATTAATAGATTCAGAAATTAAAGAAATTTAGAGGAAGTGGGAAATTAGTTCCATTCTTTGTAGAATCTAAAGCAGCGTTTTTCTCACTGAACAGAAATGCGTCTTTTTTGCCTTCTTTAGCCACTAGTAGATAGACGAAGTATTTCGTGGTAGACGAGTGTCGTGAATGAAGACGTACCTTGATCGGAGCCGCATCTTCTGTATCAATATCAATCTCATAATGTAGGTAATTAGCACTACATGTGTCTCCCTCCTGGTTTCCTCCTAGAGATTGAATTTTTAGTGAAAATTTTCTTATTTGGTTGAAGATTCAACCATTTTGCTAAAAAGTCATCCTGCTTGACCTCTCACAAACAAACAACGACGATGTTACAAGTCTTCCAAGAATTTATGTTATTGATCTGTTTTGATTGGGGATGAACATTTTTTACTAAAAAGAAGAAATAAATTTTGATTTGTTATTGTTTTATTGCGATTATAAAAGATTCGATGTTCAAATGTTACAAGAATAAAAAGCTGGCCTTTGAAAAATAATGGTTAGAAAAGGGAAAAGTTGGTCATGGAAAGATATTGGGGAAAATTCCGGGAATTTCGGACATGAAGTTTTGCGGCCAACCTAATATTTGAGTTTTACTTAAAAAAAAAAAAAAATTAATTTCGCGTATAAAATTCGTCTGATATTATTATTTGAAAATTTTTCGCAATTGGGTTATCTTTGGTTAGAGGAAACTCCTCGATTTCTTCTGTGGACATTACTTGAATCCCGCCGTTGTTCATGTTCATTATCACCCGTTGTCGAGCGCCATACCTCGTTGTATATATTCCACGGAGAAATTTATTATTTCCCTCTGATATTGCAAAGATTTTACCATTGGACGTTGATAATACAGATTGTTCTCCTGCTGGCATAGGCATAAGGACATTATTTCTCCCTCTTACTTGAATTCGTGCATCTCGGGGAAAAGCGTATCTTCGAATTTCGAATTGACGACGAGGATTTTTGTGTGGAATAAGCCGAACATGAATAAGTGCTTCCGTTGTTAATTTACTTAGACGGATAGGAGAACGGATGACAGGAGGAGACCTGGACCTTGCATGAAGAGAAGATGTGGCAGGAGGAGACGTGGGCCTGGCACAAAGAGACGATTCTGCAGGTGGAGGAGACCTGACCGGAGAATCCGAATGAGGTATGGCAAGAGAAAAAGTCAAATCAAGGGAATGAGGCGGTCTGCTACGAGGAACACCAAGAGGGAAGTTGTCACTAGGAGAATGCTCGGACTGCAAACCCAACTCTGCAATAAGAAACAGGGAACCCAATTCAAGGAAAATCATTAGAAGCATATACTCAAAGGAAGTGAAATAGCACAAGGAAATAGCACAAAAAGCCTCGAAGCAAGAGGAATCTTTGTTCGAAAATCAGTTCCTTGAAAGACACAAACTCAAAAACGTCATTTTGCCTAACAGGATTGCACAAAGATACTTCAAATAAGAGTAATGTGTTTCAAAATTTTGCTATATTTGGCTCATTAGAAACAGTTGTTCGACAAAGGGAAAGGGGGGGAACAGTTTTTCTCGAGAATTCCCTTCGAGTAATCTTGTGCACTTTCCCCTGTTGCCCTGTTTTTCCCATTTTTGAAGAATTGCTCTTTTTTCCGTTGCACTCGTTTTTTGCATAAGCAAAAACTGAATGTATAGAACCCAATAAGAAACTCCAACTATTTGAGATAGAGCTCAATTTTGTTGGTTGAAAATTCTACTATTGATATTTCCGTTGAAATATATCTTTTTGCTTCAAAACTGTTTTCCATTTTGCTAGAATTTTCTATTTTTTTCTGGAATTGATTTGGATAGAAAATGCAATGTTTAGGTTGCATTTTTTTTCCTTTCTTGTTAAAAACTTTCTTAATTGGGAATTCAATGAAATTTCATGAAATGAGATATAAACATATTAGATCAATTCAATTCCATCGAAGATTCATTATCTGAGTTCAGCATGGATTCCTTCGATAGATAATTGAACTATTTCATTGGAAATTATATTTTGTAGAACATTAATGTCCTTGGTCAAAAATGAATCTTCTTGGTTGAAAATTCATTTTTGCTTTATAAAAATTGAACTATTCAATTGAACAAAATCTCTTTATTATTTGAAAATTCAGTAAGTTGATGGTCATTATTTTTATTCTTTCAAACTTGTTTTCCTTAAATTTATTTATTCGCCAAAGATTCATAATTCAAGTTGAAAATTCAAATGTTTTGTTGTGAATTCAATGATTTAGCGAAAAATTCTACTCCTTTGTTGAAAATTTGTCCTTTTCGATTAAAAATTAAACTATTTAGTTGTAAATGAAACTACAGGCTGATAATATTTCTTTCTTCGTAGAAAATTGATATTTTTGGTTGAAAATTCGTGTTCGGTCGTTGAAAATCCACCTTATTCGTTGAAAGCTGAACAACTTTGTCGAAAATCAATTTTATCGTTTGAATATTCTTTCCTTTTGGTTCAAAGTTAATTATGTTGAATACTGATTTTATGATTTCATTTTAGGTGGACAAATAGAAACAGGAATATTTCATTAAACAACTGCAACCCCAAATAGTTTCACATATTTTATAGATCTAGATTGAATTACACGAATTTTGATTGAGGTAAAGATTTTGAAAATTTTTGAAAGCCCTGAAAGATTATACCAACTTTCTGAATTTGTTTCCAAAATCGAACATTCAAATTTTGATCGCGGAAAAAATAACGCGAAATCAAAAATTATATTTTGCGGTCAAACTATGCAAGATACGGAAAATTTAATAGGCAAAAGTTGCACACCCAAAAAAAGATCTATACATTTGTTATTAATCATATTTTTTATGGAACAGGTAGTCTTTGTTTCAATCGTTAAAAAAAGAAAAAAAGGAGAGAAAAATTTTGGACCAATGACACAAAAAGGAATAAAAGTTTAAATACTATAATTGTTTTTCATGAGGAGCACACTCCTTGCAATTACAAGAACAAGATAATGACAACACATCTGTTTCGATATTATTGTATAATTTGGATTTTAATGAAATAGATTTGCTGGACATTTTTCAGGGTAGTTCAGAATCAAAATTAGTACAAAATAAAAAACAAATAATAAAGGCATCATGAAAAATACAACTCGTACATTATGCGTAATGAGAATGTGTCAGCTAAAGCCGAAGAAGCTTTAATGAAAGAGAATTCACAATCACCCATTACAGTTGTCTGTGCTTGACTGTCAATTTGAATAGGTATGTGAATTAAATCTTTTCATTATATTATTATATTTACCAATAACATTGAGGATAATGGCCAATGACAATACAGGAGTAGAAACAATCCTCATTTTTTCTAATTAGAGAAAAAGCTGATTAATGTACTAATGAAGAAATTGATTGACAATTTAACAAATGAATATTCCAATTCTTTATCAGATTATATAGTATGGCTTATATTTATCATATCATAGATAATAGGCGTCAACATTGTTCTGCTCAGTTATTCACATTGCATTAGAGTGAGTTTGAAGGAAAAAAGCATAATTACTAAATTTATTAAAACTGATATCACAATTTTTATTACCTTTCACGTTTGAGCGCAGGCCAATAAATTGTTGATTGTGAAAACGTCTGAACAAATGAGAACATGTGAGAATTATATTATATAATTTATATTGTGAATTTCTGTTTCATATCAAAAATTCCCTGTCCAAATATCAGAATTTCAATGTATTACGAAACTCATCTGTCAGAACGTCAAAATAATAATTCTCTTCACAAATTCAATGTTCTATCTCAGAATAAGAATCACAAAATATACGAAACCACATTACATTTGCATATTATTACACTCGAGATGGAAATAAACTTCTAAATTTTTTGGTCAAGCAGACACTCTAAAAATATGATGAAAAAACTGAAAAGATCGATTCCCTCCTTTCACAATTTTGATCAAATTTTTTAGAAATTAGGTGTTTGGAATATATTATATTATGTTTTTTTTCTCCCAGTCTGAGGATGGTTTGAGCACAATATGCGAAAGACTTTATTGATATAATATATTGATGATGATATTATAATATTGTTGGGCGTAGCAGGAGAAGCATGCATGTGCTTTCCCCGCTCGGGTCTGGTTGAGATTTTTACAGTAAGTTGGCACTGATGTAAGACTGAATTTTCCAAATGACTATATTTGAGAAATAATTTTTATGGAAAACCCACCATTTTCTCTATAAATAATGTTTAAATCTTTTTTTTTTTAAATTTCCATGCCACGGTCACTGACGAAACTATACCCCTACCGTTCCAACCAGTGCCAAACTTAAAGAAGTCTAGTAAAAATATTTGCGAAATATTTGACGCTGACTGATAAGTTGAACGAGATGGCAAGAAATCTTTCTCAGATGATTTCGCTATTGCTGATGTGTATTCTTAAAGAAGCTGTTCATATTCGATTTGCAGAATGGAAGCCAAAAGTCTATTTTAATTATCTGTCCGGAGTTTAAAGAGATACACAGCAAGTGCTTGAGTAATGGTACAAGTCTCTCTGTCCCTCATTGAAGTCATCATATCCGTTAGCTGTATTATATTCTCCGATGCCAAACCTGTGAAAACAAGAAGCTGCTTTTCAGAAAGGCTAAAATCTGCTATATTTTCAAACATTGTAGAATAGCATGTTATGGTAAGATTCTCCATCACTGTACTCAATTCTGAAGCGCTTATACATGGCGAATGGGAGTACACCTGTAAACTGCCTAGATCTTCGTTAGAAGATCGGTTTTTTATTAAGTTCGTTCGACAACATCGATTTCCTGCGGGTCTATGGTTTTCCCGTTTAATATATGATTGTAAACGAGCTTCTTCTGGGACAACAGTTAGATTTGTTGAGGCGAAACAACTGCAACAACATTTATGAGTCGAAATAGTTCTCGAGATTGAAACTTCAAGCTTTTCGATGCTTGATGTGTCTGCTGCAGGTTCTAGCCGCGGCTTAAATGTTGGATCGTCAGTTGTTAACTGGGAAAGACATCTATTATTCCCAGGAGAAGTGCTTTCTAAATCGTCATCAATTTTTTAACTTAATGGTATTTCATGGAAAGTGAACGTCAACAATCTCAAATATTTTTTGTTCTATGAAGAACCGCTTCCTCTCACAGTTTCAATGAAAAAGATCCGGCACAATGACGCAAAGGACTAAAACGTTTCACAGTCCACTCTATGCAAGAATTTTCTCTTTTTGGACTTCAATCAAGTTTTAATCGAGGGTTTACTTGTTGAGAACTTTACTTTCAATCTATAATATGTTGGATTAACTGCGACCGACCTAATATTTTTGTTCCATATTACAATAAAAAATTGAATAATTTTGTGGATGCAAGTCGTTAAAAATTCTTTAAGACTATACTTCACGCTCCCTTATACGACGAGCTCGGGACCAAAAACATTCCCTTATACGACGGCTCAAGGAGAACCCGTCTTACCCCTTCCACCAACAAGCTCACGGGGTCGTGCGCATACGCGTGAATCCTGTGTCAGTTAGAGCTGGCTCCATAGCTCCATGAATATAGCTTTGTTTGCGAATGTAAACATTGTCAGATTGTCAAATTTCGTAGAATTTTAGGTTCATGACATTTTTAAGATAACCCCTTATAAAAATTCGTAATAAAAGTGTTCCACTTCAAAACTCATAACTAGGTAATCTTAAAAGCACTATACGAATATATTTTATTCATATATACACGCGAGACTATTTGCTTCCCGCGCGAACTTTGAGCGGAGGAGTGGGGATGAAGGAGAACGAATTTCCCGTCGTATAGGGGAGCGGCAACTGCTCGTATAATGGAGCGGTCGTATAAGGGAGTGTCGTATAAGGGAGCGCGGAGTGTATGTTTTCTTTGTTCATAGGATTCTCCTCAATTGCTCCTTCGGTCATTTCCTGAAACTCATCGTTGCACATGTTCATGTTTACCCTATCTCAAATGCCATAATTCATTTTATATATTCCGCCAAGAAATGTATGATTTCCCTCCACAATTGCAAATATTTCATCATCGGACGTTGACAATACAGATTGTCCTCCGGTTGGAATGGGCGCAGAGATACTAAATCTTCCTCTTACTTGAATTGATGCATCTCGATTAAAAATGTATCTCCAAATTTCGAATTGCTGGCTAGGATTAGTGTGGGGAATAAGCCGAGCAGAACTAAGTTATTGGGTTCAAATTTATTCAAGCAGATACAGGAGCGACTGGCAGGATCAGATCTGAACATGGCACTAACAGAAGGGTTGGCAGGTGGAGGCGACCTGACCGGAGAACGCGTAGAATTTTTTCATTCCAATTATACAATATCTGATGTTGAAATGTTACAAGATTAAAATGCTGCTCTTCGCAAATTAATGGTTATGCATCATTTTAAATTGCTGGTTTTTTCACGGTTTTTTTTGTTTGGTGAATTGTTGATTTTTCCCGCAGAAATTGAAAGAGTTCAAAAGATTTGAATGATGGCACACAACTTTGGAAGATTTCTAAACGTTTGAGAAGTTTTAAAATGTTTCTGATTTAGAAAAGGGAAGTTATTCTTTTCCAAACTTCCCGTTCCATGCCAGAAACTCCCTTTTCCATGTCAAAGTATAATTTTTACGGAAATTTCCAGTCAGAAAATGCCGTTTATAATTCTTCGCGCAAATCCCTTGTTCCAAGTGGAAATTAGATTATATTAAGTATGTTCTAAATAAAAACTTGGAATGAGGGTAATAAAATATCAGAAACCATTTTATAAATTCGTATATTAGTATATTCGAGGGTGGTGAGGGGAGGAATTCTTTATTTTCCAGCCAGGTCGACGCCCTGAAAATATGTTGAGAAACATGGAGAGAATAATCTCATCGTATAGGATTTTTAATAGTTTAAGGGATATAACGGAATAATTTTGATGGCATTTCATGGGTGGTGTACGTCAAATTTCGAGAGTAATAAATTTCTCACCTAAATTTAATGAAGATGAATTATTATTCTACTTAATATCTAAACGAGAATCTTTGTTTTGGACTCTACGAATTGTCCAAGATTGCGATAAACGTACTACTGTTGCTAAATCAGATTTCGAGACCTTTGATGGAAATGGCACAATACAATAAATAAATTTAAAAGAGGTTTTTAGCGTTTCAATTGTTTGCAAAACAACGAATCTGGGCGACGGTTGGCCAGAGAGCCTCCCGTGAAGACTGGTCGAATTTGATTGGCCAATCAAGTCATTTTTTGGAAACTTGGCAGGGCAGAATGTCACATCGGATTGGTATTATATACATACTTTGTCCCTACTGATGTTGTTAGGGTGTTTTAAGATTTCGATTGCTCCTCTATATTTACTTGAAAAAATACTGTACATTATTGCAATGACAGTTGTTTTGTCGAATAAAATCCCATGTCCTTGTTCGATATGATTCTCAGCTAGTGCTGATTGCGTGAAATTTTTTAGCCTGACTCTACTCACGAGCTCCTTTACACGTTGGCTCACCGATCTCCCGGTATTTCCAAAATAGACTATGCCACAAGGAGAAGGGATTTTATATGCGTTCGGATCACTGAGAGGTGCCTTTTCATCTTCAGGGTTACATTGCTTTATCAATTTGTTTGTTTGTGTAATCGTTTTTTATTAGGATTTGCTTAACATTTCATAACGCCTTTTGCAAGTCATCTTTATCTGTTATCTTTTTATATTAAAAATTCATAACTTTGTATGAACGTTCAGGTCTTTAGTTATAAATTTGACTGTTTTGTTGAAATTCAATTATTTTGTAGATGATTCAAGCATTTTTCAAGCAGTCATTCTTTTCGGTTCAAAGAAAAACAGCAATTTTAATCTGTTATTTCTTTATTGCGATTGAAAAAAACTCGAAGCTAAAATGTTACAAGATGAAAATGCAGGTCTTTTCATATTTATGGTTAGGGAAAAGAAAAAGATGATTATGGAAGAAATACGGAGAAGTCAGGGAATTCTGAAAATAAAGTTTTTCGGCCAACCTAATATTTCAGTTCCACATTACAAAAAGAAATTTAATTAATGTTGTGACTGAAAGTCGTTTGCTATTATTATTTGAAATTTCTTTGAGATTGGGTTATCTTCGTTGCAAGTCCTCGATTTCTTCTGTAGTCATCAATTTTATCTCGCCGTTGTTCATCTTTCCTTGTAATATTGCAAATATGTCACCATTAGACGTTGACAATACGGATTGTCCACCAGTTGGCATGGGCGTAGGGGCACCATTTTTGCTTCCCACAGAAATTGGCGCATCTCGAGGAAAAATGTATCTTCAAATTTCGAATCGCTGACTGGGATTTTTGTTGGGAATAAGCCGAACAGAAATAAGTTCTTCAATTTTCAATTCGAATAGGCGGATAGAAGAAAGACTGACAGGAGGAGATCTGGACCTAGCACGAAGAGAAGATTCGGCAGGAGGAGGCAACCTGACCGATGAATGCGGAGATTGTGATCTGGCAGGAAGAGACTTTTCAGAAGAATAAGGAGGTCTGCCACGAGGAACGCCAGGAATAGGTGCCCCATTAGGTGAACACTCAAAATTCGAGCACACAGAAAAAACTAAGTGTAAAATTTACCCGGGATTCAGGGTAAAGATTACCTGCAACAAAAATACCCCATGTGGGTAAACTCTACCCGCACATCTGGGGTATTATTCTGCGTTTACCTACGTTCGGGAGTAATTCTCAGTGTTTACCTTGACCGCCTGGTAAATGTCATATTGAACTATTAACAGTTGTAACGATTCAGCAAAACAGCCTTTATGAAGCCGCACTTATCCGATTTGCCTGTTACACCAACCATCAGCTAACTTCACTTCAGCGATGAAAAGCTAGTAGCTTCCCAATTTTCAAGACGGTGGTGACAGCTTCAATGAGAACAAAAGACAGTTTCTGCCCATCGAGGGTAATATTTGTGTTTTACCAATACGAACAGGTAAAAATACGAAATTACCTGCAACACTATTTACCCTAAGTTTTTTCTGTGCATAGCTCTGCAACATTAAACAGAGGATTCAATTTAGAAGAGCCTTCAGTTTTCTCTTACTATAAATAATATTTTTGGAGGAATTCGGAAATTTGAAAAGTTTTGAACTGACAATTGAACTAATTGATTGTAAACTTCCTTTATCGTCAGAAATTAATTCTTTTCACTATTATATTATTATATTCACCAATGAAATTAAGGATGCACGCCAAAGACAAGACGGGAGCAGGAACAATCCTCATCTTTTCTAATTAATGGAAAAGCTAATTACTGTATTAATAAAGACTTGGATTAAACATTCAACTAATGAACATTCTAGTTCTCCGTCAGATTCTGTAGTCCATATTCTACTCGTTATCGCATAGGTAATAAACGTCAAGGTTGTCCGGCTCATATATTTACATTTCATTAAAGTTATTTTCACGGAAAAAAACACAAATATTAAATTCACTAAAACTGATATCACAATGTATAGATAAACGTTTATTTTTCAGCCTGCTGGCCTTAAAAAATTGACTTGCTTACACTTCCATTTTTACAGAATTTTCTTAAAACTAACCCTTAAAGACTAACATCCATCCATTCCTTATCTCTAAGTCGCACGCTTTTATGGCCTTGCCTTCCTCGCTTCGCCTCGCACGCATGTCCCTACTTTTCCCCATTGCCTCGCTTGCCAATCTCTGTTTTCGCTCCAATATCTACTACTTATCTACTATTTACAATATTTACATGTTACTTATATCTACTTTCTCTCCTATTTACAATCTTTCCGTCTCCATTCCTCTTCCTCCTTCCTTCTCTTCATCTCCATCTTACTCAACACTCCCTTCACCCATGCTACTGCCCTTTTTTCCCCCTTTCCATGCAACAGTGCCTCCATGCTTATCTCACTTCTTTCCATCTCCACGCACTCCTCCAACCAGTGCTCCACACTTGCATCCCCCTTTCCACACAGTTCACATATCCTCTTCTCCCGAGGGAGCCAGAACCTATTGAAACCCTCCATACACCCACACCTCATCGTCGCTATAAGTTCCTGACTTCCTTTCTCTCCTTTCACACATAAATATTGCGCTCTTGTCCTTGGCATAATCCACACATAGTTCCCGTTAAACCTTGACTCTCTTATTCTCTCTTCCCCCTCTGTCTTATCTCTCTCCATGCCTTTTTGCTTAACCAAGTCATGAACCTTCCTTCCTTCCTCGTGCATCCTTCTCACTTCATCCATCTGCAGTCCATTCATTCTAAAATACCTTTTCCTCTCAGCCTCCATCCTCCCATCCCCTCTTCTGTTCTCCTTCTCCCACCAACACTCCCTAACCAGCCTACTTCCCCCCTCTCCCAAAAATTTCTCCTCATATTTACACGCCCTGCTCCCTGCTAGAATCCCTACACTCGTTCTCCCCGTCTCCCTCCTGAAAATATAATTAGGCGTGTTCCTTGCCAACCCCAGGTCCACTTTACATACCTCTTCTGCGTTCTATTTACATCTTCACTTTCCTTCCACCCCCACACATCCACTCCATACAATAGCACACTCATCACTAGCAAATCAAACAGCTTCATTCTCCGTCCAAAATCATCTGCGAATAGCGAAAACACCGAAACACGAAGCCCAAGTACACAAACTCTTTCACCTCCTGCACCTCCTTTCCCTTCCACTTCCACTCTCCTCCCTTATCCCTTCCCCCTCCTTTTCTGAACACCATAACCTTGGACATTTCATCATTCAACTCTAACCCCTTCTTATCCAGGTATCTTCTCAACCTCTTCATCATCTCCTTTAAGGCCTCCTCGCTATTTGCCAGCAACACTATGTCATCTGCATACGCTAGTGACCAAATTCTAACCCCTCCTATCCTGACTCCTCCTACCACCCCAGCCTCCAGCTTACTTTCCATATCCGCAATTAAAATCGCAAACAGCGTTGGGCTCAGAGGACATCCCTGGCTTAACCCCCTATCCATCCAGAATCCCTCCGAATTCCCCTCCCCTCCTCTTACCTTGTCTTTGGTCTCTTCATATATCTCCCTTACCCTCTCAATTAGGCCGTTTTCTACTCCCCTATCCTCCATCGCCTCCCACAATATCACAATGTATATAATCTTTCACGTTTGAGCGCAATTCATCTTCTGAATGAACAATTTCCATACTGTCTATCCGATTAATGCTTTTGAATTTCCATTTCATTCTCGGCTTTTTTTTGGTAAATTGTAAATATTTTTCATTTAGAACAGGAAAGTTTGAAAACAAAATTATAATTTGAATTAAAACAGAGATTCTTTAGAATTTCCTTTTTCTGAATCAGAATTAAGATTATTTTACAAAATTTCCGTTTCATGCACGAAATTTCCTGTTCCAAGTCAAATTGAATTTCTTAATGGAAATTTCCAATTGAAAATGAGCATTATAATTCTCCACGCAAATCCCCTGTTCCAAGTAAGAATTATATCACAAACTTATTTTCAAAGTCAAAAATCACCTGTCCTAAAATCGAAATTATAATTCTTTTAGAAAATTTTATTTTTAATTCTTCAAATACAGAATTATGATTCTTTCACAAATTCCCTGATCCAACTCGGAAACAAAATAATGAAATATAGGAAACCACTTCAAATTTGCATATTAGTACATTTAGAGGAAAGAAATTTCTCCATTTCGTGGTCAAGAAGACACCTTGAAAATAGGCATGTTGAAAAAAATGTATTGATATTGAAGTATACGTATTTTTATAGTATTGATCCGATGAATAAAAAAATTCACACCCTATCAAAAACAAAAACAATTTCGTTATCAAAAGATTCATTACATCTTGTACCGTTTTTCCAGAAATTCACTTTGATGATTTTAAATGTTACATTGCATGCTTAATCTAAATTCGCCACTGCTTGTATCCTAATGCTTCGCCTTATTTAAAAATAACAGTGATATTTATAATAATAATTCTAAAAATTCTAAAAATTCTAAAAATGAGCGATCTCACAGGGCTTCTGTTTTCTCTTACCAGAAAAAATAGACACCAGAATATGCTCCTATTGCAATTTCTAAAAAGAAAGAAAATTTGTTATTTGGACAAAAATCAGAAAGAAAAATGAGAAGGCAACCAACCAAATCCTATCTATTTCCTCGATACCTGAGATCTAAGTGCGGGTCGAAAAGGCAAATCCGTCATAAATCACTAGAAAACCGATTTTGTTTTTTAATATGAGGCATTTCCATGAATTCTCTCTTCCCGTCATTACTTTCAGAATGTAAAATTTCAACACTATCCTAGTCAAACTCATGGTCAACATCAACAAATCCTCTTTTACGTCAGTATGAATATTAAATTATTTCAACATAAATTCTGTAGTTTTCGAAATTTGACCCAAAGAAGGAAGAACAAAAGTATTGAAGTTTGTTCTCGTGTTTTGATGCTCCAGAACAAAGTTTAAATTTACACAAGCTTTTTGAAGAAGAAGATAGGGATCCTTGGCTTGGGAATTTGCAAATATCCAAATTCCTGATCCAGTGACAGATATTCTCAAATAAGATAAAGGTTTTAGTAACCATGCGATATAAAGCGAATCGAACCAAATAATGGAAATAGTAAAAGATGTTGACTCAAGTATACACTTTCATGATTCTAGACAATTGGAGAAAGAAAGGACTTTTGGGAAAGGATATAAGATGGACTGATATAAATACTGAGGACGCAGTTCTTGCAAGATGTTACAGTTTGAAATCAAAATTTCAGAATACAATATTAAAAATAGCCAAGAATTCCAAAAAATTATTATTTAAAAAAATGTTCCTTATGACCATGTAATGATTTCTTTGGATATTGTTGCAATATTTCCAAGTATACCCCTTGAATTGGTTAAACAGGCGATTTTCAATAGGTGGGACAATATAAAAACACGTACTCGATTAAGTCAGAAGGATTTCATCTGAAGGATTGTTTTTATAATGAACTCAACTTATTTTGAATTCAATACATCTTTTGATAGGCAAAAGTTTGGTACTCCCATAGGTTCAGTCATTTTTCCGATTTTAGCAGAAATAGTTCAGGAAGATTTGGAGGTCTCTGCTTTCAAGAAGCTGAATTTCGTTTTGCAGTTTTACTTTTGGTGTGCTGATGACACCTTATTATGTGACGTAGAAGTAATTAGAGGTCAGGATATTCATATTATTACCAGTTGGTATAGGAACAGTACATATCCAGGTAGAATTTAAAATTTTTCTTCGGCTTATCCTCTTCAAAAGAAAATTGCAGTAGTCAAAAACTTAGTTGACAGAGCTATAGGTTTGTCCCACATTTCATTTCAGAAAGAAAATTTTAATATTGTAAGGAATATCCTTGTCCCTAATCATTATCCACGAAAGTTAATCACGCAACATACCACACTTAAAAGTCAACAAATCAAAAACAAACAAAGTAACATATCATCTACAGATGATCAGAAAGAATTGGGAAACCCGAAAAGTTTCATTCTATACGAAACAGTTCATTTTTTACGAAGATGATTTTTCTATCACGAAATATGAATCATCGACATCAGTTCAAAAAATTAATTCTCAACTGCAATTGGTTTCATTGTTCTTGCACTGATTCGTTCATCTTGTTCAGTGAACCACTGCTTCTGATAAATAATTTTATTATTTTCGTGTTCAAGATACGAGACTTTTCGAGTTTTGCACTGTTCACACATTCTTAATAAACAATTGTCATTGAAACTGCTACAGCATACTGCATTTAGTACTTGCTTCAAGTTTGATTCCTTCATAAAGCTTAGCATAATTAATAGCCTGAATCAGTAGTTCTTCATTTTTATCAGGCATACACAAGCATGTTTCTCTTGCAATTACAGTTGCAGAACTTACTCAAAAAGGACGCACTTTACAAAATGCAGCATGACTTACCTCGCTACTGCTAGTACCTAAAAATTTGGCTGTAGAGCTTTCAAACTGTCTACGAGATGCCTTTTTCGGATTTGAATTTTTCCTCTGGTAATGCAGTCTTTCTTACGTGGATTACAAGTACTAACATCATCGCGAACATGAAAATTTCTCACTTTTGGCATCACAACATTTTTGAATCCAGAATTCACGTTAATTTTTGCCTTGTTATATTTTTCTCCACGAAACTTACGCAGTTGTTTCAAATTCAAAAAAGATTTCAAACTTTTTAACACCTTATATCTCTTTACAACGTTTCCAGCGAATACTTTATGAAAAATGGTCATAGTTTCCCGAGTGGTAGTACTTATACTTTCTTTCAACTGAGTTGGAATTACTTCACTGAAGATACGCTTCTGGTGAACGGTTTTATCCATTTTCTTCCCTTCTATATGCTAATTTACATTAGACTTTGGTGACAACTCTAAAGCAGTTTTTGCTTTGGAAAGTTTTTTTTCAGTTGCCATACGTTTCGCTTTAAACGTTTGTGGGCTTCAATGAGATAATTATTCTGTAGTCTGGCATGCTTCAAATTCCTAACAGTTTTGCTTTTTAACCTGAAAACTTTTTTTCAGCCTACCTTCTCTTGCCTATTTACATTTGCAACTTGTTTCCGTTCAGTATTATCACAGATGTTTTCTTTATCCGCACTCACTCCCGAAGGAATCATCAGGCTGTTATCTGACGAAGAGGAAATCTTTTTTTTTTACGATATCTTTTTACAGCTTCCCTAATCTTTTTTCTTTACTCTTCTTGTTCTCTTTTTCCTAAATCCTGAATAAGTGAAATTTTTTCTTGCTGTTTTCTTTGTTTATATTTTTTTGTGTCTTTAGCCGGATAGACAGCATGTTGCGTAGGATCTTCAAGCAGGCAATATATGTACAGGGTCGACTCTTACTTCACAAAATTTAACTAGATTCATACGAAATATGGATTAGTCAGCTTGAAATGAAATAATGACAAGAATCTTGTGCTACTAGCAATATGAATGAATAAGTTTGACTGTCAGGGGCAACTAACTTTTCACAAATTATGACTGGATGCACAGACAACATTGATCAGTAGGCTTATTGGTAACTATTGACAAGAATCTTGATCTAGTAACAATTTGTTATAGTGCATAGTCAACAAATTTGACTTCCAGAGCCAACCAAAGTTTGGTTTGCACTTTCGAAAGTCACGTTAATAAAATGCCAGAGCTTTCACACGAATTGAATGAGATTGAACATGCCGGGCGGATTTGTTGGACATCAGGACTCAAATTGGATTCGTCCTCCCCGCGATGATCCTCAGTTTGGCTCGTTCTCAGTTTTTTGATGAGAGAGCGAAATTGCAACCACGTTACTGAATATACGAGAATTTACAAGAAAGTTCTTTGAAGAATTGTGAACCAATTACACCTTCTTCTGGCAGAGGAAAGTTTTCACCAATAATATGAAAAAGGTGTTTTCTTCCGATGTAATTTAGATATGTTGCACTGTTCGATTCATTTTTGTCAATGCCCATCACAAAGTTTTTCATGAATCAATAAGTCGGTAGATTTAATGGTAGATCTGATTCTTTTATCAGATTGAGTGAAGATTCAGAATCTGCGAGTAATCTGTATTTTTTTCATGTGCGCTTCTTCTTCGAATGGATTGCAATTGTCCATATATTGCTGATATTTGGCCATTTCATCGTAGTCTATCTGTTCCTAAATCTCCTCTTGCGTCATTTCCTCATTCTCTAATTGTGAGTAGTTTTCCTCTTCTTCTCGTTCCTTCCTTGTCCTGATGTCAGTATGAGTTGGCTGTTTGTGGTTTTGGGCGTTCCGGAAGTTTTGGAGCTCATGGTAGCATTGAGCTGCGAAGTTTTCCATTTTCCCGAATTTATTGCACTTCATTTGTGACCGATCAACTGGTAGAATATTTGAATTCAGTGTTTCATATGATAACGTAGTTGTATCCGACATAGCCCTGTGTATAGATGTTAACAGTTTTGGTCGTAAAAACTGGGATATGCATTTATTTACAATTGGTTTCATTATTTTATTTTGGGTTTTCTCTCTAATCCGTGTTCCTGCCTGCAATGATTCTTGCCAAGTTTCACTTAGATTTGTTGATTTCATCGGCCTCACTTGGTCTGAAACTTCTTCGGGTTAGATCGTTATAAACTTTTTAACTGCAGTTTTTTATTCCATCACGAATATGTTGGTGAGTGTCCATGCTCACTCAGGAGCCATCAGCCATCCACTCGTAGTTTTCTCTTCAAGCCTAGTGCGTGTAGAGTTTTGAGTCGCGTTAAATTAAATAAGTTTAATAACGTACGGTGATATTGATAAGTTACCGGGTAACGTCCCCTACGTTCGTTCTCAGCGAGAATTTAGTAGAGTTTTTTTTCATCCAAACTTCCGTGAAGCACATTTCTGGCAATAAAAACTTCGCATCCATGATCCATTTGCTGTTCCAATAATTTTTATCCAATATTTTTTCATTTAGCGCACTAAAGACAAATTTTGAAAAAAGATAGAAACTGGTATTATTGAATTCAGCTGTTCCTTTAGAATCGTAAGTACGGATACATAGAGGTTATAGATGTTGGGTTGGCGGCAGGGAAAGATAGCGGAAGATGGCACAACTATTTGAATCCTGCATTCGCTTCTCTTGAATTAATGGTCAAAGTTAAATGTCCTAAAGTTCTCAAACTCTCGATGACCCTGGTTGTTCATCGATGATGTTGATTTCAAGGAGGCGATACATATGATGAAAATAAATATCAAAACGAATCAGCCTAAATCAGGTTAAAAAAATATTAACAAATTGAACGGGGGAGCATCGTGAAATCCCTGAAATGCCAGAGAACCATTTATTTTATGTTTACGATTGATGTTTTTTCATTTCAAGATCTGCAACTTCACACTACATAGGCTTGAATGAATGAAACTTTAAATTCTGTAGCAACTAATTCTCGGTTTTAGTATTTAAAATCAAAAATTCCATTTCTATTTGTTCTTGCAGAATCTAGTTCGCAGGACGACTCACCTCTTGTACTTCCTCCCAAGAAAAGGTGGCAATCATCTTCAAACCGACCTTCTTCGAGCCTCTCAGATTTGAGAAATAACAAGCTTGAATATAATTAACCCAAAGGCTTAAAATTATCTCCACTTTAGATCTTTATTTATTAACTATAATAATCTTTAAGCAATTTCTACCATGTGAATGTGACACTTTATTGGTATATGTTGTGCTAAAATCTCATAAAATTCTTTTCGACATGAAGTCGTTTCCTTACATGGAAATATTTTATCATTGGTTTCCAAGATAATAATCTTACATTTTCCGCCAAAACTATACGAGATATGAAAAAATGTTAGAATCAGAATTGAGCATCTCAAGAAGTTAAACAAATTTTCGTTATTCTAATCGTGACAAATACTATTAAAAATAAAAAATCCATTTAACGGTCAAACCATGCAAGATACGGAAAAAATGAACAGACATACATGGTTCATCCGGAAAGTTCTACAAGTTTATTGCATATCATTTTTCGTCATGAAGCGCAGTTTTTCCAATAACCGTAAAAAGTAAATTAAAAATTTAGAATATAAAATTTTTTTGAAAAACCTCACGAAGTACGAAAAAAATGAATAGAAAATGTTTTTCACCCAAAAATATCTACACATTCATCATGAATTATTTTTTGATAGGACACGTATTGAGCCCTGGGAAACCGCACTCATCACCTCATTCCAGTCAGAGCGAAGACCATCACTGTTTGCTACACATTAAAAGCGATTAGTTAAGCTAGATTTACACCAATTAATGGCACTGTTGGAGATATTGAGGTTTCCTAATTTTTTGATTAAAAGATTACAGCTTACCAACTCAAACGCTTCAGAAAGATAAGAAAATACAAAAATCGTTACTTCATTTTTATCTACTGCAGCTTTTAAATCAGCATTAAATTTAAGGGAAGCAGTGATGGTATTGTGCTGCCTCCAGAATCCAGACTGGAAATGGTCAAGCAGATTATGTTTGTCCAAATATTCAGTTATCTGTTTATACACTAATTTCTGGAGAGGCTTGCCTATGCACAGAGGATAGAGATAGGATGAAAATCTGTTAGAGTTGAAGAATACGTGATCTTAGGAATAGGGCAAATCGGTGCTTGCTTTCAAATATTGTTTCTGCCCCAATATGAGCGAAGTAAAAGTTACAATCATCGAAAGAAGGTAATTCACTGGATAAGAGATTTGCTGACTGTTCACTTATTGTTAACTGTGGAGAAGGCCCGATCGAGAAGCGTTTCATAAAATCATTTGCCGGTTTTTTATTATTAGCCGCCGAAGGACCTCCTAGATATTTTCATGCCTATTCTTGTTAATAATTGCGTTATGATTATATTCATTTTTAGAGTCATTTATCTTAGTTTAAACCATATTTTCGAATCTTGAGTCAAATTTGCCACATTCAAGATGGCGGATCAAAGATGATGGCCTAAATTTACAAAAATCAACCGCCATCTTGGATCCGCCAACTGGAATATCAAATTCAAACTCGTATTCGTAGTCAGCGACCACGAAGACCCATGTATACCAAATTTGGTGGAAATCGCTTCATTTTTAGAAGTTTTGTCCGCTGTATTGGATTCGCCATCTTGAATTCCGTGAGCCTGACCCCAGATTCGTAGTCAGCGAGCCCGAAAACCCCTAAAAAGAAAATTCTGTAAAAATCGACTGATTCCTGAAAAGTCACCACGTGCCACGTGGTTTTGGCAGCCATATTCTACTTCACCTGGAACGGAAAAATTTGTATCATGTGTGATTTGAAATAAGAGTTCAAGCCCTTTCATTTGGAACGTCGTAGACCTCAATAGGGTTGGTGATGCTTGTTTTATAATCGATTCAATAAAAAATAGTGCAGGTCACGTGATTTTGGCGGCTAAGTTTGATCGGCCATGATGGTTCGATAAAAACGCCACCGAGATTTTGAAAGAAGACTTCAACTAAACGAATTTTCAACTAAAAAATATCGATACTGAACTGAAAATGGAGCAGTTACACATAATTATCTAACAAAATTAATTTCAAAGAGAGAAGCAACACATTTTGAACAAAATAAGTGAATTTTTGAACCAAGAAATGAACCTCTAACAAAAAAAAAAGTGTAACAAATCAGGTGAACTTTTAAACAAAGATATGAATTATCAAATAAATTGATGGATCTTCAGTTGCACTGTAGTTCTATTTTCAGTGCAAAAAAATTAATTTTTAACCGAAAGAGAAACAAATCTTATCCAACGAGATAATGTTACTTTTTTCCTCGATAGAATGACGGTTTTTCACATACTCGTCTGAAGCAAGAATGTTTATTCTTTGCTGTAAAAGGAGAAAGCAACCGGAAAAAATAGGAATACAAGGCAAATGAATTACTAAAAAGAATACCCTATCAAAGATCACATGATTTCGAAGGTCGAAGCCAGGGGGGTAGACCCGGTTTTCAGCACCCCTCTCCAAAATTGTTGGAACATGTAGGTAATATACATATACTTTCTTGTGTGCAAAGTGATTCAATCTTCAACCACGTAGCTTACTTTTCGACCAAGAAGAATTTCAGATGAACTCTTAACATCGAAATATAAATTTTGAACAGAAAATTAATTCTTTGCAAGAACTTGGAATCTCTTGATATATACGAAACCAAATTCAATTTTTGAAATCCTATGAAATCTTTCAAATTCTTCTGACACCTGTTGAAATTTTATTGAAATCAAAAAAAATTTCTTGTAATCTACTGGAAATTCGCGAAAGCATTGAAATCTTGATGTTTGGTACGCAACGGGAAAGGACGGAATTCATCTTTTCAATGTTTCCGAAATATTATCAGGGAGTCTACCTGCCTGCGAGATGGAGAAATTTTTTCATCCTAAATGTACTAATACGCAAATTCAATGTGGTAGCACACAAGTTTCATAAGTAATTATAATTTTGATTTTCGACAGGGAATTGTTGATGTTAGACAGGAATTTATAATGTAATTGAATAAATATAATTCTCACTTGGAACAAGGCATTTGCATAAATAATTATTTTGATTCTGATTGAGAGAAATGGAATTATAAAAAAATCTCCGTTCAAATTAAGAAGTATCATTTTATGATATCAGCTTGCCTGTTCTAAATCATAAATATTCGAAAACTTTTCTAATTTTCATAAATCTGTGAAATTACAATTTTACAGGCCTGTTCTGAAACATAAAAGGTTATACAAATTGTGATATTAGTCTTAATTACTTTTGTAATTTTTTTTTATAACTTATTCTGATGAAATGCAAATAACTGAGCTTGAGAAGGTTGACGCGTATTATGTATGATATGGCGACTAAAGTCAAACGATATAATCTGATAGAGAACTGGAATATTCATTTGTTAAATTGTCAACCAAAAATAGAATTATAAAATTTTTATTCCACTCTAACTTTAACCCGAAAAAGAGGAATTTTATACCAAAGAAATAAGTTTTATATGGACCAAATGAATTTTCAACCAAATAAGAAATAGCTGAACTTTCAGCCCAAATAGATAAATTAAGAAGAAACATACATCTTCAAACAAATAGTTATTTTTAATTGAACAATATCAAATTTTCCGAAAGCATTATTCTCTACTAAATACAAAAAAAGTCCAACAAAACAGTTCAATTTCCTACCAAAAGTTATACATCTTCAACTGAAATGATGAATCTTCGACGCACAATAAAGTTTTTTAACAAGTAAAGAGAGGAATGCAAGCATATCGGTGTATTTTCTACCCAAATACATTCCAGAAGAAAAAACAATTCTACCAGAGTGAAAGACAGTTCCAGAGGAAAAAGAGTAAAGAGCACAAGATCTGTGGAAGAGAATAAAATTGGTTTATCTTTTCTCAGAGGGAGCTCCACGATTTCTTCTCTGGTCATCAATCGAACCGCGCCGTTGTTCATGTTTATTTTCACCCGCATTTGAGGTGAATACCCCGTTGTATATATTCCACGGAGGAATCTATTATCTTCTTCTAATGTTGCAAATACTTCACCAGTGAACGTTGATAATACCGATTGTTCTCCGGTTGGCTTGGGCACGAGGACACTATATTTTCCTCTTACTTGAATTGGTTCATGTAGAGGAAAAGTGTATCTTCAAATTTCGAATCGCCAGTACAGAACTAAGTTCTTCAATTTTTAATTCACTTAGGCAGATATAAGAGCGAATGGCAGGAGGAGATGTTGACCTGGCACGAAGAGAAGATTCTGCAAGAGAAGGAGATCTAACTGGAGAACCCGAATCAGGTATGGCAAGAGAAAGAGTAAAATTATATATTTGGTAAAAAATGCTACTACTTTGTTGGCAATTTGTACTTTTTGATTGAAAATTCAGCTCTTTGGTTGTAAGTGGAACTGCAGGTTGATAATATTTTTTTTCGAAAATTTTGTCTTCAATTGAAAATAACACCTTTTCACTTTTTGTGAATGTTGATATTGTTCAATTAGAAAGAACTTTTTGTTGGGAATTGATGTATGTTTTTAATTCCTCTTTTTCCTTTCAAATTTTACTTTTTAGATATAAATTCTATAATTCCCTTTTATCTTCCTGTTTTGAGCAAATAGGCTATCAAGGTATACTTAATTATCATGAGAGAAAGTTTGAAAAGAAAAGAACATAAATACTAAATTAATTAAGACTGATATCCCAGTCTGTATAACCTTTTACGTACCCTATATAAAAAATTGCACCATTCACGTCAAGTTTTGATTCTTGACGGAGATTTCCAGTTTTGAAATAAAAATTACAATTCTTCACGAAACTTGTCTGTTCAAACTCAGAATTAAAATAATAAAATATATGAAGCCACATTGAATTCGCGATTTCATAGGATTCATGGAGATTTATCATTTTAGTTGTAAAAAATCTGTTTGCTTGAAAATTCGTTTCTTTCATTACTAATCTTCTCCGTTTCAAATTTGCGCCGTATTTATTTATCAAACCTTCGTCTTTTATATTGAAGATTCATCACTTTAGTCGAAAGTTCATCTTTTTGGTCGAGATTTTCACAATTTTTTTGGAAATTTGTCTTTTTTGGTACAAGCTCAATCTTTCTTAGTTGATAATTAATTTGTTTTGTTTGGGGATCATCATTTTTCATTGAAAAAAAGAAACACGTTTAATTTCAGTATTTTTTAATTGCGATTATGAAAGAGCCGATGTTCAAATGTTACAAGAGTTAGATGCTGCTATTAAATTTTGCGGCCAACCTATTGTTTGAGTTTTACTTCACACAAAAAATTAATCTTGCGTACGAAAGTCGTCTGCTATTATTATTTTGAAATTCTTTAAAATTGGGTTATCTTTGGTTAAAGGAAACACCCCGATTTCCTCTTTGGTCATCTCTTCAATCGCGCCACTATTCATACTTATTTTCACCCTTCGTTGAAGGCCATTCCTCATTGTATATATTCCACGAAGAAATGTATTATTTCCCGCTAATATTGCAAAGACATCACCATTGGACGTAGATAATACAGATTGTTCTTCCTCGGGCATGGGTGCAGGGACACTATATTGCCCTTTTACATTAATTGATGCATCTCGAGGAAAAGTGTATCTTCGAATTTCGAATATCTGGCGAGGATTTTTGTGGGGAATAAGCCGAACATACATAAGTTTTTCAATTGTTAATTTACTTAGCCGGATAGAAGAACGACTGGCAGAAGGAGACCTGGACCTCGCATGAAGAGAAGATGTGGCAGGAGGAGACGTGGACCTGGCACGAAGAGACGATTCTGCAGGAAGAGGACACCTGAGCGGAAAACGTGGAGATTGAGGTCCAGCAGGAGAAGAGTTTTCGGGAGAATAAGAAGATCTGCCACGAGGAACACCGGAAGTGACGGTGTTACTAGGTGAATGCTCGAACTGTAAACCCGAGTCTGCAACAAGGAACAGAGATATCAATTTAGGAAAAATCTTCAAAAGCATAAACTCAAGGAAAGTGAAATTGTACAAGAAAATATCCTCTTAGTACCCTTGCGGACCTACTTCAAATGGTTCAGTAAGATATTACTAACATGTATTACTGGGTAGTATCTAATGGTTTAAAACTCAATCCACAAAAAAACGAATGCTTTGCTAGTTGGATCCTCTACAGATAATCGATGTAAAGTCCTGAATTCTCTTCCACCTTCGTACTTGAACGGTCTTGTTATTGACGTATCTGATTCTGTCAATGATCGTGGTTTAATATTTAGCAGGAGTCTTTCTTGGAAAGAGCATGTTGAACAAATATCACACAAAATCTTCAGAACTTTACTTCAGCTTAGTCGCAGTAGGGACTCCTTGCCTACAGCTACGCGAATCCACCCTCTAAAAGCCTTGATTCTCCCTGATTTTGATTATGGGTGTGTGGTATATGATGGAATCTCTGATGACGGCAATTGCAAACTTGAACGTGCTCTCAATGCCTGCATTCGTTTGGTTTATAACTTGTCCAAACTCGATCATACATTTTGAGGGCTTTGAGGATAAAAATTGACATGATATTGAAACATCATACTATCCACACATAATGCCAATGGAAATTTTACAACAATTTTGAGTCAAAATTAAAAATTGAAAATAGTAGGCATCAGCAGATTAGATTGTAACTGAAATGATAGCAAGAAGCTCTGTCATTTGGGTGACTCGAAAAGTAGAAATTCCGCAGTTTTCTAATAATATGTGTCCCATAGATCTAGAATCAAAAACAAATTGCGAGCTTTGTCTTTTGTTTATAAGAGTGTGAATCAATAATGGCTCGCTGTACGAGAAAATATCGCGGAAGTACAAGGTTTCATCTTGTCTCAAATATTGATAAAAATGTCTTTTTAATTGATTCTGATCACCAAGAGTTTTTATTTGTAACAGTTTTTATACACAATGAATAAAGAGAGTTTATGAAAAATAAAGAATTTTATTGATGGTAGGTATAAGTTTTTCAGCAGTTTCAGGAAAAATGACGCAAGAACGGGAGAGATTCCTTGATTCGCGGCAAATCGATTGATCCATAATAATGATACACTTTATTGAAGATTAAGGAAGTTATGCTCAATTGTAATATTTGAGTCGTCTGTTTCATACAGAAGAACTTTTTTTGTCGACATAATTCAAAGTTCACGCATGAATAGAAAAGATTTTTTTATCCTAAATTTTGGAATAGAATATTTCTGACAATTTTGGTAAAGAAATCATAAAGCTGAGAAAGGTCTAGGGTGCGACAGAACTTCGCCCATCCCTTTCACAGCTCAAAAAATTAGCATTTCTAATACAAAATTTGACTTGTCTGATTTTTCTTTGTGTTTAAACATTTTTTCTATTATTTTGTATTTTTTGTAAGTTTCTATTTTTATTCAAGCAAAGTGAATTGAAAAATGCGTGTCCTTTAAAAAAATGTTGAATGCAAAGTACATATAATTTAGGGGAACAATTTTGTCGATTGACGCTTTATTGTAGCTTAAGTCATTTCTTCTAAAAAAAAAATATTTGTTATTCTATAATGTTATTTTTTATGATTAAAATGAAAACTACGCGTCCTGTCGAAAGCTCATTTATAACAGATTTCTTGATCTTCATTTGGTGAAAACCTTTCCTGTCTTAATTATTTCGTGAAGTTTTTTCTAAAACGTTTATAACTGAGATTTTTAATTTATTTTTTCACGGTATTAAAAAAAACTGTGCGTCATGTAAAAAAATGATATGCAACAAACTTGTAAAACTTTTTGGATGAACCATGTATGTCGGCTTATTTTTCTCGTATCTTGCATAGTTTCACCCTGGAATGGATTTTTTTTATTTTTAATAGCATTTGTTACGATTAGAAAAACAAATTTGCGCTTTTCTTATTCTGCACAATTTAATTTACGAGCTTAAGAAATTGAACTATCTCAGAATTTTGCATATCAAACTGTCACTTTGCAACACGATTTTTGAAATTTTGTCCTTCTAATGAAATCTGTAAAATTATTATTTCGGAAATCAATGATAAACCATTTCCATGCATACATTTACATGATAGGAATTACTGCGAGATTTTTATGGTTACTAGTTGAAGATCTAATGTGGAGACAATTTGGAGCCTTTTGTGTTCATTATATTCAAACGTGTTATTTTTAAAATCTGAGAGGACAACATATTTTTCTGTAAATTTCGAAAATCAAGTGATCGGGATGCAACATTTACAGTAACTTTTAGACAAAATAAAGTTACTTTTTCAAGGAAAGTGCAACGAGTTGATAATGTTGCTGTGTAACGTATCTGTAACGAGTTATTTCAAAAATGAAGTTACCTACCCCACACAACTTGTTGGCTTTGGTGGCTCGAAGAAGGTCGGTCTGAGGAAGATTGCCGCCTTTTCTTAGGAGGAAGTACAAGAGGTGAGTCGTCCTGCGAACTTGATTCTGCAAAAACAAATAAAAATGGTTGAATTTGCAATTTTAAATACTGAAACTGAGAATTATTTGCTACAGAATTTGCAGTTTCATTCATTCAAATCTATGTATTGTGACGGAAGGTACAAGAAGAAGAGGAAAATTACTCACAATTAGAGAATGAGGAAATGGCACAGGAGGAGATTTAACAACGCATAGACTACGATGAAAGGGCCTAATATCAGAAATATATGGAAAATTGCAATCCTTTCAAGGAAGGAGAGCACTTGAAAAAACTACCGATTACTCGTAGATTCTAGATCTTCACTCGATCTGATAAAAGAATCAACTCTATCATTGAATCAACCGACTTATCTATTTATAATAGTATATTACCTTATAAGTGGTAGGTGATGGCCTTTTCGTGACAAGTGCAGTGTTTTTAGGACGAGTCGTAGGTGAGGGCATGCACGAAACTTTTTACAACAAGATCATGAAAATCGTGAAAAAAACGCTACCTGATCGAAGTTGCGGCGGGTGGCGGTCCAGGGCGCAGCCCTGGTGGCGGTGCAGGGAGCGAAGCCCCTGCCGGGGTGTTTGCGGGGCGAAGCCCCCCGATTGAAAAAGAAACCAAATCATAAATTAAAATTATGATAAGATTACGATAAGATTAAATTAAATAAGTTTAACTACCAAATGTTTTCATATAAAAAGAAGGAATTTAGAATCATGATAAATGTATACCTGTTTATTTTAGCAACTTTATTTTAAAGAGAACACTCAGAAGAGTATAACATTCTGAACTAATTTAAATTTTCCCGCAACTTTGACTTGAGCAACTATAGCGCACCTAGCGGCGGAGAGGCTACCGGCTTTTATAACCTTATTTCTGAATGCTGTCGCGCGTTTGTTCGGTTTTCTTCAATAGTTAAATCAATGTGATATTATCGAAAATAGAAAAAATGTCGGATTCGGACGGAAGTGAAATCTTTCAGTGTACGCCTCCTATTTCTGCACGGGAGGTCGCAAGACGAGCGCGCTACAGTTGTCGCTGAAAACATCGACCTATTTCCGTCTTTATCTAAGTATCTTCCTTTCACTTATTGTGAAACTGTGGAATGCTTACGAAAAGAGGCCTTTTCGTAAGCATTCCTGATTTCGTACGTTCTTTATTCGCATCGTTCGAAATGCGCCACATTACACACAGATCATAAGTACGAAAACACGCCATTTTCATGATAGTGTTGTAAAAAAAATTTGTGATGAGCATTGACAAACATGATATGAACATGCAACATATCTAAATTACTTTGGAAGAAAACACCTTTTTCATATTATTGATGAAAACTTTCCTCTGCCAGAAAAAGGTATGATTGGTTCACAATTTTTCGAATAGCTTTCTCGTAAATTCTCGTATATTCAGTAACTTACAGGTAAATTTCTTGATTACCTTCTCCAATTTCATGTTATCGAGAATTTTCGAACTCTAGTCAAAACTCGCTATATTTTTGTAGCTGGCGCTGAGACATAACATCGGTCCTATTGTCGCGAATTGTGAATTTTGAAACGTGGTTGCAACTTCGTTCTCGCATCAAAAAACTGATACCGAGCCAAGCTTTGGATCATCGCGAGGAGGACGAATCCAATTTGATTCTTAATGTCCAACAAATCCGCCCGGTATGTTCAATCTCACTCAATTCGTGTGAAAGCTCTGGCATTTTATTAACCTGACTTTCGAAAGTGCAAATCAAACTTTATTTTTCTCTGGAAGTCAAATTTATTGACTATGCACTATAACAAATTGTTACAAGAGCAAGATTCTTGTCAATAGTTACCAATAAACCTATTGATCAATGTTGCCTGTGCATCTAGTCATAATTTGTGCAATGTTAGCTGTCCCTGACAGTCAAACTTATTCATTCATATTGCTAGTAGCAAAAGATTCTTGTCATCATGTCATTATCAGCTTACCAATCCATATTTTGTATGAATATAGTTAATTTTTGTAAAGTTTGAGTCGACCATGTACATAAATTGCCTGCCTGAAGATTCTGCGCAACACGCTGTCTATCTTTCTAAAGAAACAGAAAATGGAAAAGAAGAAAACAGGATGGAAAAATGGTACTTATTCAGGATTTAGGAAAAGAAGAACAAGAAGAGCAAAGAAAAAAGAATAGGAAAGCTGTAAAAGATATCGCGAAAAATAGAGGATGCCTACTTCGTCAGATAACAGCCCCATGATTTCTTCAGGACTGAGTGCGAATAAAGAAAACATAATCTGTGATGATACTGTACGAGAACAAGTTGAAAATGTAAGTAGGCAATAGAAAGTAGGTCGAAAAAAAGTTTTCAGGTTGAAAAGCAAAACTGTTAGAGATTTAAAGCATGCTAGGCTACAAAATGATGATCTCATTGAAGCCCACAAACGTTCACAGCGAATCGTATGGCGAATAAAAAATCAAATTTTCCAAAGCGAAAACTGCTTTAGAGTTTCACCAGTGTCTAATGTGAATAAATTTATAAGAGGAAAGAAGATTCTTAAAGCTGCTAAACAGAAGCTAATCTCCAGTAAAGTAATTCCAATTCATTTGATAGGAAGTATAGGTACTAGCACTCGTAAAACTAAGAAAAGTTCTCATAATGAATTTGCTGGAAACGTTGTAAAGAGATATTAGATGTCCCCCATATTTTGAAACACTTTTATCCGTTCTGAATATACTTTCTAACGACTTTTGAAATTTTTTTATTTCATCGTAGTTGAATGGAAAAGTTCCAAAAAATACGGTCCTTAACAATGATTTTGCATAAAACTGCTATTTTGCATTTTTGGAACATTCTCCGGGCCCAAAAAAAGGGGATGGGGTCAGTCAAAATCAAAAGCTATTGGGTTAAAATTATTTCCTGAAGATCTTTTAGAAGGCGAATTAACTTTGAACTGGACCAACCCGAGTATTCAAACTTTAGAAAACTTTTATTTTGCATCAAGTAAAGTGTGGTTCATCACCAAGCGGAAAGATTACAACGGAGTGAGGAAACATCTGAACAAATGGGTCTCCTCTTGTAAAAATTATAGAAGAATTAACATTAAAACATGAAGTTATATACAAATATTTACCATGCGGTCACAAATTTGATAAGGAAACGATTAAATGATACTGTAACCCAATGCTTTTCTTATTTAACAACTGGAAAATTGTATGTTCAACAACTTTCAGAAGGTAAGATACATCGTAGGACGAATTTCATTAGCCTGAGAAAGTGGATATGAGTATACAAATTATTAGTATGGTCAGCCTAATTAAACTTACCAACAAAATCCAGATGAACCGAAAATGTAAGAATTAAAATATAGCTGGCGATATTCATTTTTCCTCCTGGTATTAAATAGAATAAGTGAATTTCGACTGAGAGTCTTTGAGTATTTGTACTGCTATGTACACTAACCTTTATCAGATTACACTGAGTCAATACGTGCCGTGGAAATTTTTTCAACGAAACTGCCACGTTTTGCGAATAGGCTTTATGTGCGCATGAGTTATAGATGCATGTAAATTCTTAGCGAGTCACTTGTAGAAATTTCTGTTTAATAGGTAAACATCCAGACATGGAAAAATCACGTATTAGTCAAGAACAGTCAAGCTGAGAAGAAATATCATCTTTCGTTTTTGTGTCAGTAAACATTTCGGTGATTGTTATCACATCATATTTGTTCGAAGTTTCATAATTGCGTGTACTTTCATTGGTACAGCATAAAATGAGCAAGTTAAACGCTTTTTAAAAAAAGTATATCTTTACGCACACAAAATGCAAAGACAAGAAACTTTGACAATAAATTGAGATGGACTAAGATTACCTCAGATTACTTTGGATTACATAGGATAACGCTGGATTACACATAATGAATTATATAGTTAGGTTTTTCAGTTAAGAAATTAGCCATTGAACAAAAAACATTTCCAACTATATATTTGTAAACTGTTTGGGTTAACAATGTAAATTACTCCTCATTATTTACATTACTCTTGATGACATACTAATTACTTAGATTCTCTAAACTACTTCGACCCAAATGAATTAAAAATGGATTACCCTAGATTATAAGTGGATTACTTAGATTACCTGAATTACTACAAAGTATCTAAATAACTCTGTATTAACATAATATTTCATGAATACTTCGAATGTTAGTAGATACATTTCTAAACAAGTAGTTACATTAACAATCAGATTGTTGAACAAAAGAAGATTAAAAGCAATGAAAGAACTATATTCTGCCAATTCTTTCTGATTATCTGTAGATAAAATATTACTCTGTTTCTTTCTGATTTGTTGAATTCTAATTGTGATATGTTGCTCAATTAGCTTTCATGGGTAATGATTAGGAACAAAGATATTCTTCACAAAATTCAAATTCTCTTGATTAAATGAAATGTGGGACAAACCTCGGGCTCTGTCAACAAAGTTTTTGATTACTGCAATCTTTTCTTGAAAAGAATAAGCCGAAAAGGAATTTGAAATTCTACCTGAATTTGTACTTTCCCTATACGAATTGATATTAATATTACCTTCCTCATCTTTAATTACATCTACGTCCATAGAACTGACTTTATTATTTTTCTCTGTTTCATGGGTAGTTTGAAGTTGTGGATGCAAACCGTTAAAAGCGTCAACAACTGCCTGCAACTTTGCTGGAGGAACACATAATAAGGTGTCATGAACATACCGAAATTGAAAGGGCAAAACAAAATCCAGCTTCTTGAAAGCAAAAACCTCCAAATCATCCATAACTATTTATTGACTATCAATAATAATTATTAATCAATTTATCAAATTTTAGTCTAGTCTAGTCAGGCGTTACGCTGAAAATTAAAAAAATCGATTTTTAACTACTAAAATCTTTTTAAGTATAAATTTAACCGAGTTTCAACTTGAGGCTCATGTAAAGGGTAATCTAACCTACAAACCTCACCTCAAAAAAATTGATTTCGAATGCTGGTGCACCGAAAGGATATAGGGGGGCAATTTTTTCCTCACAGGAACACTGTTAGACAAATCTCTACTAAATTTAGCATACATGTATTGGAAGCAAAAATGCACAACATGAAATTAAATTTAGTATACCAGCGTACAGTAAATTTAGTATATTTATACAGAATTTAGTACTCGCGTATACTAAATTTCATATACGTGTATACTAAATTCAGTAAGAATATACTAAATTTACTGTACCTGGTATACTAAATTTGATTTCAGGTTATGCATTCTTGCTTCCATTACATGTATACTAAATTTAGTAGAGATTTTTCTAACAGTGAAGCACATACCTCTATTTGAGGAGGAAAGTCCCTTCGAAACGTCAACACTCGCGATAAATATTAAAAAATTAATCAAATAACGCAGTTTTCAAACGCCGAAAAAAAGGAAACGGAACCAATACAATCAGCGCCGCGTGGTATCTCGATCGATCACTAAATCGATTTAAAAGGACTTCTGGCGCCATATTCAAAATAGAAAAAGCATTTAAACATATGTAGGAGTAATAATTCTTAATAAGTTATAATATATTATTTAAAAACGTAGAAAATAAATATTATCTTAACAAAATATGAGAAAAAAAAGAAGGAAAAATATATTCAAAGCAAAATACTGACTGATAAAATAGATGAATAAAACTTTTCATATTTTCTTCCAATTCTGAGTTGTTCTTATAACATTCCCCTCACACCAACCACACAGAAGAAATAATTTACATATAGGTAAAGAAGATTTGGTGAAGATTTTCGAAATTTGTAATTAGCAAACATAAGCATTTTCTACAAATATGGATTCTCTTTGGATGTGAAGATTCTATGAATATTTTTCGATCTTCTCCTTTAGGAAAAGCTATAAAATACTCCGTGAATATTTTTCAATCTTCTCATTTGGGAAAATGAAGGTTTTTTCGAAAATATGGAACTCTGTCCCCAGATGAATTTTTTTTGTAGACTTGAGGCTATGGATTGTTATCACAATACCCCGTCCACCCAAGCACATCCATGCAGTTACAATCATTTCTGATAATTTCAGAATGTCTTCGGAATAAATAATAAAAAACTTCTCTCGTAAACTGGTTCTCAAGAATAATCTGAAAAAAGACAAGTCTCAAATCGTTTTCATGGTGCTCAACGGTCACCATGAAGTCTTATCTGGTTGTGTTGGGTTTTTTAAATAGAAATTCATAGCTTGACGCAGAGGAAAAATTCATACGGGCACAGGATTCAATATTTTCGAAAGACGATCATTTTCCTAAAGGAGAAGATTGAAAAATATTCAAAGAGTTTTTACATCTTGTCAGAGATGATTGGTAATGACTTCCATTTATTCGAATAATGGTATTTTTTTTAATGAGATAGAAAAATATTGACAGTCTTTACAGTTTTCTGAAATTGATTTCTAATGCGAGTGGGTTTTTATGGGTGTTCTGATAACAATCTATTGACTGAGGATTACATAAAACAATCATGAAATACCATTGAATTATTTCTTAAT
This sequence comes from Andricus quercusramuli, assembly GCA_932178445.1. Taxonomy (NCBI): domain Eukaryota; kingdom Metazoa; phylum Arthropoda; class Insecta; order Hymenoptera; family Cynipidae; genus Andricus; species Andricus quercusramuli. Next base: position 40,425 of record CAKNXH010063477.1, on the reverse strand, counting down.
ATCCCTTGAAATTCTAGATACCCTATACAAATTTTTAAAATCCTCAGAATCAATTTAAATAGAATCAGATATCACTCTAAGTGAATGTAGTAATTGTATTTTTTCCTTCAAACTTACTCTGATGCAATGTAAATAACTGAGCAGAACAAGGTTAACGCCTATTATGTGTGATATAATGAATATAAGCTATATTATACAATCTGATGAAGCAGTAGAATATTCATTTGTCAAATTGTCAGTCAACGTCTGCATTAATACATTATTGACCTTTTTCTCTAATTAGAAAAAATGAGGACTTTTTCTACTCTAGTCTTGTCATTGGCTACAATCTTCAGTTTCATCCGTGAATATAATAATATAATGGAATAATTTGATGCACAGACCTTGTCAAGTACTGACAACTGTCATTGGAGATTGTGAATTCTCTTTTGTTGAAGCTTCTTCGGCTTTAGCGAACACATTCTTATTACACATCTCATGCTTCGCACTCGATTTTGTCCAAAGTGTCTACTAACTTTTTCCGTATCTTGCATAGTTCGACCGCAAAATAAAATTATTGATTTTAAATTATTTTTTGTGCGATCAAAATTTGAAATTTCGATTTTTGAGAAACAATCAGAAAGTTGATATAATAATCTTGTGGGATTTTCAAAAAGCAATGTTTTTTCCCCAGCCTTTTTTAATATTGTGCGCTGCTTGGCTTAAAATTTTCATTTTCGTTTCTTTTCAAGTTTTGAAAATGTTATAACTGATAATTTCATTTTTATCGAAAAAAGTCAAAATTTTTCTAATTCCATACCTAACTCAAAATTCGTGTGATTGAATTATCACCGAAAGAAATTTTCAAACAAAAAAAAAATTTCTACTAAGAACATTTTTTTCTTTTGAACACAGAAAATTAAATCCTCAAGAAAATAGTGAAATGTGCAATCGAATAAACGAACTTCTAAATAAAACTATGGTTTTACAACCAGAACAATTAACTTTTGACAAAGTTTTTCAGCTTTCAACAATGAAGGTTGATTTTCAACAACCGAACATGGATTTTCAACCGAAAAGATTAATTTCGTACGAAGGAAGATATAGTTGAATTTTCAGCCCAAAGAGATGAAATAAAAGAATACAACATTTTTAAACGAATGCGTGAATTTCTAATGAAACAATATCAAATTTTACAAAAAGTGGAATCGTTGAAGTTTTAGATCAGAAAATAATTTAAAAAAGAGAAATATTATCAACTTGCGGTTCCACTTACAACTAAATAGTTGAATTTTCAATCAAAAAGGACAATTTTTTGAAAAAGTAGTAGAATTCGTTACTAATTTTCATTTGCATATGTGACCGGAAGAAATAAAATTTTTACCAAGAGACGAATTTTTATGAAAATAGTTGAATTCACAAAATTCTACCAAAACAGAAAACAGCTTTGAAGCAAAAAGAAGAATTTTCGAAGAACTGAGCCGAATATACAAATATTTTGAAACACATTACTTTCGTTTGAAGTCATTTTGTGCGAATCTGAAAAGCAAAATGACGTCTTTTAATTCATGTTTTTTAAGAAACTGATTCTTGGAAAAATATTCCTCTTGCTTCGAGGCTTTTTATGCTATTTCCTTGTACAATTTCATATCCTTGAGTTTATGCTTTCGAAGATTTTCCTAAATTGGGTTCCCTGTTTCTTATTGCAGAGTTGTGTTTGCAGTCCGAGCATTCTCCAAGTGACAACTTCCCTCTTGGTGTACCTCGTAGCAGACTGCCTCATTCTCTTGATTTGACTCTTTCTCTTGCCACACCTCATTCGGATTCTCCGGCCACGTCTCCTCCTGGCACATCTTCTCTTCATGCAAGGTCCAGGTCTCCTCCTGTCATCCGTTCTTCTATCCGCCTAAGTAAATTGACAACCGAAGCACTTATCCATGTTCGGCTTATTCCACACAAAAATCCTCGCCGGCAATTTGAAATTCGAAGGTACACTTTTCCCCGAGATGAAACAATTCAAGTAAGAGGAAAACAAAGTTCCCTTGTGCCCATGCCAACAGGAGAACAATCTGTGTTATCAACGTCCAATGGTGACGTCTTTGCAATATTAGAGGGAAATAATACATTTCTTCGTGGAATATATACAACCAGCCATGGCCCTCGACTCAGGTTAAAAAGAAACATGAACAGCGGCAAAATTCAATTGATGACCATAGAAGAAATCGAGGAGTTTCCTCTAACCAAAGATAATCCAATTTCAAAGAATTTCCAAATAATAGTACTAGACGACTTCCATATGCTAGATTCATTTTTTTTGTGAAGTAAAACTCAAATATTAGGTTGGCCGCAAAACTTCATTTTCTGAATTCCCTGGATTTTTCGTAACTTTCCCATGACCAATTTTCCCTTATTGTAACCATTTTTTTCAAAGGCCAGCATTTCAATCTTGTAACACTTGTACATATAATCTTTTATAATAGCAATAAAACAATACCAGATGAAAATTTATTTGTTATTTTTTTCAAAGAAAAAAGATGATCCCCAACCAAAACAAATTAATTATCAACTTAAGACGATTACATTTCTTCAAAGAAGACGAATTACGAATGAAATTTCCAACCAAAAGAGAAACAAATCTCAGCCGAAGAGATCATTCCACTTTTTCCCCTCATGGAACAGAATGACTTTCAAGCAAAATTGTTGAATTTCCAACTAAATAATCAAATTTTTTACTAAAAATTCAATCTTCAGGAGGAAGCAACTGAAAAAAATAGAAAAAAATGCAAATGAATTACTAAAAAGAATATGAAAACAAAGATGGCAGGATTTCACGGGCCCTAGCCAGTGGGGGTAACTTAAAAAAAGGTTTCGGCTATATCTTGGCATTCGATCAAAAATGGAAAAGGATCAAATTAATCTTTCCAATTTCTTCAGCATATGTGACGTGCGCCGAAGAAAGGGGGCTTACTCTCAAAAAATCGAAATCGAGGTTTTCACACCTTTCGATAGTTTTTGAGTTGCTCTTTTTGATGAAACCATCGAAAAAAATTTCCGAGCGTTATTATTGCTAATAATTGAGTTGATAGGTACCCGAGAAATCGTGCTTTCGCTCGAGAGCCCGAGATCCCGTGAAACACCTCCCACCACTCACCACTACATCTCCGCATCTCATCTAACCCCGTCCGTGAGCAGCGCTTCCAAATGCGTGAGAATGTAGTGGCAAGTGGAGACGGAAAATTTCCTTAGTCTTCCCTCTCTCCTAAAAGTCGCGTCTATCGGGTCGACTTCGACCGCTCGTCCTGAAAAATCTTGCTTTCCAGAGTAAGCCCCCTTTCTTTGGCGCACGTCACATATTTTTAGGGTTCCTACGTGACCTCAAATTGGAAAAAATGTTTTCCCCAGAATGTACTAATATGCAAATGTAAGGTGGTTTCGTAGGGATGGGGTCAACTTTGCACGTAGCAACTTTGCACGTGCCCAACTGTGCACGTCGATGGCCAGATGGACAACTGTACACGACGTTGGTCAGATGGACAATTGTGCACATGCCAACTGTGCACGTGCCATCTGTGCACATGCACAGTTGTTCAAGTACCAACTGTGCGCGTGCACAGTTGTCCAAATGACAACTGTGCACGTCAAAATTTAGACGTGCACAGATGGGCTCCTGTGTTCTTGGACGTGCACAGATGTACGTGCACAGTTGTCCGTCCGGCCATCGACGTGCACAGTTGGGCAAGTACAAAGTTGCTACGTGCAAAGTTGTCCGTCACCCGGTTTCGTATATTTTATTACACTAATTCCGAGTTGGAGCAGGAACTTTTTGCTAGAATTATAATTTTGACATCTGGCCAAGCTAGTTCCTTGAAGAATTATAAGTTTGATTTGAGGACGGGGAATTTTTGATATGAAACAGAAATTTATAATGTAATTAACATAATATAATTTTTTCTTGGCACGAGAGATTCGTGTGAATAATTATAATTTTTAGTTGAGAACATCCCTGTAATAATTTATAAATATGTGAAAACATTCAAAATTTTTAGAAATATGTGAAATTAACAATTTACCTGTCTGCTCTTAAACGTAAAAGGTTATACAAATTTTGATACCAGTTTTAATTAATTTAGTAATTATGTTTTCCTTCGAAACTGACTCTGATGAAATGCAAATAACTGAGCAGCACAAGGCTGACGCCTTTTATAGATGATGTAACAAATATAAGCTATACTATGTAATCTGAGAAATAACTGGAATATTAATTTGTGAAATTGTCATTTAACGTCTTTATTATTACATTCAGTATCTTTCTCTGATTAGAGAAAAATGAGGAGTGTTCCTACTCTTGTCTTGTCATTGGCTATTTTCATCAATTCCATTGGTAAATATAATAATACAATAGAACATGTTGATAGTTACGTATCTCTTGATAGCCTATTCGCTATTGATGGAAAAAAAGGGGAATTGGTTCAACGTATAAACGAGGTTAAGAAGGTTATCGGTAAAGCAGGGCCGGCTGACGGACAACTGTGCACCAAACCATCTGTGCAGGTCTACATTTTGACGTGCACAGATAGTAACCCTACCAACGGTTTACTTGCACAGATGGTAAACTCCCAACTGTGCACGTCTGAATTTGCGAGGGATACAACTGTGCACGAGTCCACCTGTGCACGGCGTGGGCCAGGGGTACAACTGTGAACGTTGTTGGCCGCTGACTCAACTATGCACATGCCCAAATTGGACACTTCCATCTGTGCACGTAAAAAGTCAGTTGAGTTCCATCTGTACACGTATAAATGTCGACGTGCACAATTGGAAGTGTCCCATCTGTTAACGTGCGCATTTGTTTCAGTGGCCAACAAAGTGAAAATTCGAACCACCAGCTCTCGTAAATTGACACGTATACAGTTGAGAGTACCCCATTTGTGCACGTAGTCTTGCAACTTTAAAATATGATCGTATCATTCAAGAATTGCACAGATGGTGCCTTAGCAACGGTTCACGTGCACAGGTGGAAGACTCCCAACTGTGCACATTGATTTTAAACGTTCACAGATGGACGGTGCAGAGCGGTGCCAGGAGTTTTCGATTTCTCGAAAAGATTTGAAATGTTAATATAATAATCTTGGAGGCCTTCCAAGAAGCAACGTTTTTTTCCTCAAGTTTTTTCATATCGTGCGTTGCTGGCTTAAAATGTCCATTTTCGTTCTTTTTTTTAAATACTATAACTGCGGTGATTTTCTTTTCATCCGGAAAAGGTTTGAGGACTTTTCGAGTCCTGAGATCAGCTATACATAGAATTTTTAAATCTTGAAAGACGGTCTTAAAAGATTTCAAAATGCTCTAACTTTTTTAATTGGTATCCAGAGTAGCTGGCTAACGAACTCGCCCTATGTTTTTACTTTCATAGAAAGTGCGCCCAACAACAACCACAGTGACAACAAGAGAAAGGCACCGACGTTTATGTTTTTGAAGATTTTTCGAAATCGAATTTTCTGTTCCTTGTTTCAGAGGTGAGCTTGGAATCCGAGTATTCACCTAGTGGCAATACGTCTGGTATTCCTCGTGACAGTCCGCCGCAATCGCTCAATTTGACTCTTTCTCTTGTCATACCTCATTCGGGTTCTCCGGTCAGGTCTCCTCCACCTGCAGAACCGTCTCTTCGTGCCAGGTCAAGATCTCCTTCTGCGATTCGTTCTTCTATCCGCCTACGTAATTTCGGAATTGATGAACTTAGGTCTGTTCGGCTTATTCCTTACAAAAACCTGAATCGGCGATTCGAAATTCGCAGCTATACTTTTCCAGCAGATGCGCCAATTCAAGTAAAAGGAAGATATAATGCCCCTGCGCCTATGCCGACCGGAGAACAATCGGTGTTATCAACGTCCAATGGTGACGTCCTTGCAATATTAGATGGAAATAATACATTTCTTCGTGGAATATATACATTAATGTATGGTCCTCAACAACGGGTAAAAATAAACATGAACAACGGCGAGATTCAATTGATGACCATAGAAGAAATCGAGGAGTTTCCTCTGAGAAGAGAGAACCCGATTTCAAGGAATTTTCAAATAATAATGGTAGACGACTTCCATCAACAACATTAATTACATTATTTTGTGATGTGAAACGGAAACATTAGGTTGGACAAGAAACTACATCTTCTAAATTACCTGAATTTGCACTTATTTTTTCAAGTAAAATGTTTCCTTTTCCCTAACCATTGTATTCGAAAACTGGAATTCTAATCTTTTAACATTTTATCATCGAATTTCTTATGATATCAAAGAAACAATACCAGATTAGGACCTTTTTCTTTTTTTCAATCAACAAAGATGCCTTTTGAAAAAATTCTTGAATAATCAACGGAATAATTGGATTTTAAGATAACAGACAAATTCTTAACCAAAGAGATGAACACATATCTAAGATTATAAATTCGTAGATATGGATATGCAACAAAAAGGGGCATTTCGAACTCAACAGTAGCATTCAAAAAAAAAACCAAAGAAATTTTTTATTTTCGTTGATCCTGAAGATTACATTATACATATAGTATACACCAGGTTATAGCAACAGTTAATTCTTTCGGATTGCGGCAAACTTAATTTTCAAAATTTCTTAAATTTTCCCTGACCTCCTTCTCATTTTCCCTGAACATCAATCAGTTCTCCCAACAAGAGCCCGGAAAAAAGTGTGCATGCGAGAGGAATAGCTTTCAACTGATAGAGCGAAGAAAAGTGTTAGCCATTTCCTTTCATCTATATTCTGCATAAATTATTACAAGGTTCTGCGTTGACTGCCCTAACTGTTCCCAGACTCTTTTTTTAAATTTCCTTTCATTTCCCTTACATCCAACCTTTCTTGACGTATAGCCACCCTGTACATATTTTTATAGGAATATAGCTTCATCCGTTTTCAAATTAAGCCCGAAAACCCCTTTATTTGGAAGACAATTTTTTTCATCTTTTATTATTCTATATATTCAATTATCGTTTAGAACATATCTTCTTTATCTCTTACAATGATTTTACGCGTTCTTCGGTCAGGTCTCCTCCGCCTGCAGAATCGTCTCTTTGTGCCAGGCCCACGTCTCCTCCTGCCACATCTTCTCTTCGTGCAAGGTCCAGGTCTCCTCCTGTCATCCGTTCTTCTATCCGCCTAAGTAAATTGACAATCGAAGCACTTATTCTTGTTCAGCTTATTTCCCACAAGAATTCTATCTGTGTATTTGAAATTCATAGAAACACTTTTCATCGTGATGCACCAATTCAAGTAAGATGAAGATATAATATCCCTGCGCCCGTGCCAACTGGATGACAAGCTGTATTTTCAACGTCCGATCATGATATGATTGCAGTAGTGGGAGGAAACAATACATTTTTTCGTGAAATACATGAAATAAACTACGGCATTGAAGATGGGGTATAAATAAATATTTGCAACGAGGAGGTTCAAGAGATGCCGAAAGCTGAAATCGAGGAGGTCCGCTCAACCCAAGAAATCACAATCTTAAAGAATTTTCAAATAATAATGGTAGACGACTTCCATCCTCAACATTATTTAATCTGTTATTGTAATGTGAAACATAAATGTCAGGTCGGTCGCAGCTAATCGAACAATTTCCAATTTTTTAAACATATTTTTAGGGTGTCCACCTGATCGCGGAATGGAGAAATTTTTTTCACGATTCAAACAAAAAAAACGGATGCTATTAAATAATGAATAGTAAAATTATTGTCGATCTTTTCTAAATAAACAACCTTCAATGATTACTTTTCTTTCGTACTTTTGTCTATTCTTCCATACACAGTTTGTATTGTTTGTCAAAAAATGGTATTTTTTTATCCTTCGATTCCTTTAAAACTGAAACAAAAACTACGCGTTCCTTAAAAATTATTGATAACAAATTCATAGATCTTCTCTGGTGATCTTCTTTTTATCGGGAAAAGTCATGAGGATAAATTGTTAAACTTTTCAAGTACTATAGACAGCTGTACATAAATGTTTCAAATCTTGAAAGAAATGGTCTCAAAATATTCCAAAATGCTCTAACTTTTTGCATTTCTGTCCAACATAGCTGATTAACAAACTCGTCATTTCTTTTTACATTCTTGAACAGTGTGCCAAACGACAACGACAGCGGCAGAAAGACGCCGACGTTTATGTTTTTGAAGATTTTCTCTAAATTGAATTATCTGCTTCTTGTTGCAGAATTGGGTTTGCGGTCCGCGCATTCACCAAGTGGCAACTTTACGTCCGGCATTCCTCGTGGCAGACCGCCTCAATCGCTTGATTTTACTCTTTCTCTTGCCATACGTTATTCGAGTTCTCCAGTCTGTTCGGCTTATTCCCCACAAAAACCAGAACCGAAGATACGAAATTCGAATGTATACTTTTTCTCAAGATGTGCCACTTCAAGTAAGAGGAAAAAATAGTATCCTTTGGCCCACGCCAACCGGGGAACAATTGGTATTAGCAACGTCCGAAGGTAACGTCTTTGCAATATTAGAGGGAAATAATACATTTCTTCATGGAATATATACACCGAAGTAGGCCCTCAACAATGGGTGAAAATAAACATTAACAACTGCGAGGTTCACTTGATGACCGCAGAAGAAATCATGGAGCTTCCCTAACAAAAGATAACTCAATTCGTATTGGTAAAACACAAATATTACCCTCGATGGGCAGACACTGCCTTCTGTTCTCATAAAAGTTGTCACCACCGTCTTGAAAAAAATTGGAAGCCACTATAGCTTTGATCGCTGAAGTGAAGTTAGCTGATGGTTGGTGTAACAGGCAAATCGGATAAGTGCGGCTTAATAAAGGCTAACTTGCCAAATCGTTAGAGCTGTCAAAAGTTCCCTACAAGAGTAGGTAAATCAGAAAAATACCGACACTTTAGGGAAAGTTTAACCACATGGAGTAATTTTTGTTGCAGGTAATCTTTTCTCAAGAATCAGTGTAAAGATTACTCTCAGTTTTTTCTGTGGGCTTTTATCAACAACATTAATTACCTTGGTTCGCAATGTGAAACTAAAACATTAGGTTGGAAGCAAAACTACATCATCAAAATTCCCTGAATTTTCACTTATTTTTCCATGAACAATTTTTCCCTTTCCCCATCCATTAACATTCAGAGACTGGCATCCTAATCTTGTAACATTCCATCATCGAATCTTTTATGATACCAATTAAACAATACCAGATTGAAATCTCTCCCTTTTTCAATCAACAAAGGTGACTTTTTGAAAAATATTTGAATCATCAACAAAATAATTAAATTTTAACATAACAGTCGAATTCCTAACCAAATACATGAACATAGAACTAAAAAAATGAATTTTCAGATATGAATATTCAACAAAAAAGTTAATTTTCGACTAAACAGTAGTATTTTAACAAAAACCGAGAAAATATCGGAATGACAATGAATCATAAACTGGAAAAATGTGTGAAAAATGTGTTAAACTTTCGATTCTAGAGATGAATTATCAAAACAAATTGATGAATCTGGAACGGCACTATAGTTACAGTGACAGTTGAAAAAAATTAACTTCAACTAAAAAAATTTATTTGCTCTTTTTGTCGATAAAATGACGGGTTTTTATCTCCTAGTGTACAAAAAAGATGGGTTATAATTAGCTGTAAAAAAATTTCCCCCTTATCTCAAAAACCAAGAACGTCACGCCCAGACTTGATTTCTCAACATGATTAGAAATATAAATTTCTCATAATTTGGACTTTTGGACAGACAAGTTTCGTAAGGAATTTCAATTTTGATTTTGGGCAAGGAGTCGATGATGTAAATCAGGAATTTATAGTGTAATTAGCTCAATATAGTTCTCACTTGGAACAAGGGATTTGCGTGAAAAATGAATATTTTCATTTGAAAACTGCGAATCCCCGTTAAAAATCATAACTTGACGTGAATAGCGGCATTTTTGACATGGGGTGCGAATTTCAGAAAATAATTTTAATTCTGATTTAGGAAAATGGAATCTGAAAAAAATTTCTGTTCAGATTGAGAATGATAATTTAATTTCTCAACTTGCACGTTATAAATCATAACTATTTGAAAACTTTTCAAATTTTCAGGAATCTATGAAATTGAACATTGACCGGCCTGACCTTGAACGTAAAAGGATATACAAATGGTGATATCAGTCTTGATTAATTTAGTAATGATGTTTTCTTCTTCTTAAAACTTAATCAGATGAAATGCAAATAACTGAGCTGAAGAAGGATGACGCCTATTATATATGATATAGCGACTAATGCTTTACTATATAATCTTGTAGAGAACTGGAATATTCATCTGTTAAATTGTCAACCAGCGTCTTTATTAATAAGTTCATTAGCTTTCTCTGATCTGAAAAAATGAGGATTGCTTCTACTCTCGTCTTGTCATGGGCTTTCATCCTCAATTCTATTGGTAAATATAATAATATGATAGAACAGGTTAATAATTACGTATACCTTGGTAGTCTATTCACTATTGATGGGTAGATAAAGAGGAATTGGATGGACGTATAAGCAGAGTATCAAGCTAAAGTAAATGGGAGTGTGCCCTGAGGCTGACCACGGAAAGAACGGTCAGAATGAGTAAATGATTGTTTCTAAATTGAATTTTCTGTTCCTTGTTACAGAGTTGGGATCGCAGTCCGAGCATTCACCTAGTGGCAACTTTACTTCTGGTGTTCCTCATGGCAGACCGCCTCATTCTCTTGATTTGACTCTTTCTCTTGCCATACGTCACTCGGGTTCTCCAGTCATGTCTCCTCCTGCCACATCTTCTCTTCGTGCCAGGTCAAGATCTCCTTCTGCCAGTCGTTCTTCTATCCGCCTAAGTAAATTAAAAAATGAAGAACTTAGGTCTGTCCGGCTCATTCCTCACAAAAACCTGAACCGGCGATTCGAGATTCGTAGGTATACTTTTCCTCGAGATGCACCAATTCAAGTGAGAGGAAAACATAGTGTCCCTCTGCCCATGCCAACAGGAGAACAATCTGTATTATCAACGTCCAATGGTGACGTCTTTGCAATATTAGCGGGAAATAATACATTTCTTCGTGGAATATATAAATTGAGGTATGCCTCTCAAAGACGGGCAAAAATAAACATGAATAACGGCGAGGTTCAATTGATGACAACAGAAGAAATCGAGGAGTTTCATTTAAGCAAAGATAACCCAATTGCAAGGAATTTTCAAATAGTACTAGCAGACGACTTTCATCAACAACATTAATTACATTTTTTTCGTCACGCGAAACTAAAATTTTAGGTTGGACACAAAACTGAATCTTCGAAATTCCCTGAATTTCTGCTTATTTCCCAATGAACAATTTTTGCCTTTCCCTTACCATTATTATTCAAAGACCGTCATTTTAATCTTGTAACATTTTAACATCGTATCTCTCATAATAGCAATAAAACAATACCAGATTAACATTTTCTTCTTTTTTTCAACCAGAAAACATTATAAGCTCAAAACCCAGGAACGCAACGTCAAAACTCAATTTCTCAATATTATTGGATGCATAAATTTCTCATTATATGACTATTTTGGTTTTAGACTAATATATTAAAACCCTGTTTCCATCGTCATCGAACTAAAGTAGTACAGGTAGTTCAACTTTCAATCCAGAGGAGATCAACTTTCAACCAAAAAAATGTTGTTCAAGAAAATTGACTCAACTTCAGTTAGAAAAGTGATTTGAAAAGAAACGAATCATGAGGCAGAGATGGTTATTCAACTAAAATGATAAATCTTCAACAAATAAATTATTTATCAATGAAATGGTTTGTCCTCAAGAAGCGAGTTCAATTCTCAACGCAGACAGATTTCAGATTAATTTTTGATACAAATATATGATTTTTCTTCTGATTTTCAACCAAAAAAGATGACCTCTTAGAAAAATCTTCAATTGTTGACCAATAATACAATTTTGAACATGAAATATTATCGTCAGGACGAGGCAACTAAAAAAACATGAATAGAATAATGTGTGACGAAACTGAAAAGAGGAGATATTAAAATCACTAATAATATAAGAGACTGTGTTGTATGAAAACCCACAGTTGAAGAAAGACAAGTTTCGTGAGAAATCATAATTTTTATTTTAGGATAGGGTATTTTTGACATGAAACAGAATTTTATAATATATTTAATATAATATGATTTTTATTTCGATCAGCCTTTTAAAATAAAAGGTCAAACCATCGACAACTTTTATTTGGTGATTGTGAATTCTCTTTTGTTGAAGCTCCTTTGGCTCTAATGAACACGCTCTCATCACGTATCTCGTGCTTCACACTTGATTTTTTCGAAAATGCGAACTTCTCTATATTAAGTTCAACTCTATTGTATCAAATGTATATTACATTCAATTATGTATCTTAGTCTGGGGCTGCTTAATCAGATATTGCAACATGAAGTAGAAATTCCATTTTTTAATGATTATTCAAATATTTGTTTTTAATTTTTCATTGTCTTCTTTTTATAACTGAACAAGGCGCGTCCTAAAAGATTACCTCAATTACTAAAAATCATCTAAATTACTCTGTATTAAAAAAATATTTCTTGAATACTCTGAATGTTAGTACATACATTTCTAAACAAGTAGTCACATTAAAAATCAGATAGTTGAACAAAAGAAGAACAAAAGTAATAAAAGAACTATATCCTCGCAATTCTTTCTGATTATCTGTAGATAAAATGTTACTCTGTTTCTTTCTGATTTGTTGAATTTTAATTGTGATATGTTGCTCAATTAACTTTCATGTGTAATGATTAGGAACAAGGATATTCCTTACAATATTCAAATTCTCTTGATGAAATGAAATGTGGGACAAACCTAGAGCTCTGTCGACTAAGATTTTGATCACTGGAATTTTATTTTGAAAAGGATAAGCTGAAAAGAAATTTGAGATTCTACCTGAATATGTACTTTCCCTATACTAATTGGTAATAATATAACTATCCTCATCTTTAATTACTACTACGTCCAAAGAATTGACTTTATTATTTTTCTCTGTTTCATGGGTAGATTGAAGTTTTGGATGAAAACCGTTAAAAGCGTCAATAACTGCCTGCAACTTTGCTAGAGGAACACATAATAAGATGTCATCAACATACCGAAAGTGTTAGGGCAAAACAAAAATTAATAATAATTATTTATCTATTTATCAATTTTTTTTATAAAAATCAATTCGTTAATTATTATTAATAACTATTTATTGATTGCTTCTAGTCAGGCGTTACGACGAAAATTAAAAAAATTAAAAAAACCGAAAGGATGTCGGGGGGCAATTTTTTTCCCTTACAGGAAGCACATATCCCTATTTGAGGGGGAAAGTTCCTCCAAGACGTCAACACTCGCGATAAATATTGAAAAATTAATAAAATTAGACAGTTTTCAAACGCCGAAAAAAAAATAAACAGAACCAATACAATCAACGCCGCGTGGTATCTCGATCGATCACTAAATTGATTTAAAAGGACTTCTGGCGCCATATTCAAAATAGAAGATGCATTGAAACATATGTACGAGTAATAATTCTTAATATGTTATAATATATTATTTAAACAACATAACAAATGAATATTATCTTAAAAAATATAAGAAAAAAAAGAAGGAAAAATGAATTCAGCGCGAAATACTGACTGATAAAATAGATAAATAAAACTTCCACATTTTCATCTAATTCTGAGTTGATCTTATAACATTCCCTTCACACCACCCACACAGAAAAGATAATTTACATATATTTAAGAAAGATTTGGTAAAGATTTTCCAAATTTGTAACTAGCAGAAATAAGCATTTTCCACAAATATGCATTATTATTACAACACTTCTACAAATACACCCAGGCAATACCAATCATTTCTGATTAGATGTCAAGATTCTGTGAACATTTCTAGATCTTCTCCTTTAGGAAAATTATCATTTTTCGAAAATATTGAATTCCGTGCCCGGATGAATTTTATTTGTAGACTTCAGGCTATGGATTCTTATCACAACACCTCCCCCCCCCCACCCCCCGCAAAAAAATCCATGCCGTTACAATCATTTCTAATAATTCCAGAATTTCTTTGGAATAAATTATAAAAAATTTCTGCGTAAACTGGTTCTCAAGAATAATCTGAAAGAAGACAAGTTTCAAATCGTTTTCATGGTGCTCAACGGCCACCATGAAGTCTTATCTGGGTGTGTTAGGGGGTTTCTGGTAGGAAAGCATAGCCTGGAGTCGAGGAAAAAATTCACCCTGGCACAGGGTTCAATATTTTCGAGAAATGATCCTCTTCCTGAAGGAGAAGATCGAAAAATATTCAAAGGGTCTTTACATCTTGTCAGAGATGATTGGTAATGACTTCCATTTATTCGAATAATGGTATTTTTTTCAAATAATGATATTGAAAGATATTGACTGTCTTTCTAGTTTTCTAGAATTGATTTCTAATGCAAGAGTGGGTTTGTATGGGGATTTCTGATTACAATCTATTCACTGAGGATCACATCAAAAAATCATAGAAACAACGACTTCGATTTTTTCTAAAAATGTTATTTTTTCGTCAAAGAATAATTCAGCAATATGTTTACCAAGTCCTTCCAGCTGACTAAAATTGATTTCTAATACGTGGGTGGGTTTGGTGGAGTGTTAAGGGTACATTACATAGCTTAAGGTTTCTCTGGAAAAGTCATTAACACAATAACTTTGCATTTTGTGGAAATGACTTTTTTTTCTAATCACAAGTTTGGAACATCTTTCCCAAATCTTGACAGCTATATGTAATTTATTTCTTGTGGTTGAATGGACTTTTGGGGAAGTTATAATAATAATCCAGAACGTAATTATCACAATAATTAACTGATAAGACACGGGTAGCGCATGGCCCTTTCT
>CAKNXH010063477.1:0-20532 GCA_932178445.1 Andricus quercusramuli | reverse complement strand
CCTTGGGCAATTCGTAGACTTTAGAACAAGAATTGTCTTCCAGATATTGAATTGGATGATGATAATAATTTTTCTTCAATAAATTCTTATGCAGGGCTTATCACTCTCGAAATATCACGTTCACTTCCCATGGAATACCATTGAATTATTCCTTAATATCCCTTGGAATGTTAGATACCCTATACAAATTTTTTAAGTCCTCAGAATCAGTTTAAATAGAATCAGATATCAGTTTAAATGAACTTAGTAATTGAGTTTTTTTCCTTCAAACTTACTCTGATGCAATGTAAATAACTGAGCAGAACAAGCTTAACGCCTATTATGTGTGATAAAATGAATATAAGCTACATTATACAATCTGATGAAGCAGTAGAATATTCATTTATCAAATTGTCAGTCAACGTCTGCATTAATACAATATTGTCCTTTTTCTCTAATCAGAAAAAATGAGGACTGTTTCTAATCTAGTCTTGTCATTGGCTACAATCTTCAATTTCATCGGTAAATATAATAATATAATGGAATAATTTGACGCACAGAGCTTTTAAAATTGAAAGTCAAGCACTGACAACTGTAATTGGATATTGTGAATTCTCTTTTGTTAAAGCTTCTTCGGCTTTAGCGAACACATTCTTATTACTCATCTCATGCTTCGGACTCGATTTTGTCCAAAGTGCCTGCTAACTTTTTCCGTATCTTGCATAGTTTGACCGCAAAATATAATTTTGATTTTCCATTATTTTTTATGCGATCAAAATTTGATTTTTCGATTTTTAAACAAAATTCAGAAAGTTGATATAATAATCTTGCGGAGATTTGAAAAAGCAATGTTTTTTCTCCAGCCTTTTTTAATATCGTGCGTTGCTTGGCTTAAAATTTTCGTTTTTTTTTTAAGTTTTGGAAATAATATATCTCTGATAATTTTATTTTTATTTAAAAAAAATCAAAAACTATAGTTTTACAACAAAAACAATTAATTTTTGACACAGTTGTTCAGCTTTCAACAAGTGAGATGGATTTTCAACAAATGAACATGAATTTTCAACCAAAAAGGAAAAAAGATTGAGAGAACGGAAAGAATTTCAATCCACTTATTGAATTTTCGAATAAGAAACGCCTCTTGTGTAACTAAATAGTTTAATTCAAAACAAAAGATGAATTTTCAACAAAGAAGATTCATTTTGGACCAAAAACATTAATTTTCTGACAAATAAAAGAAACTTCCAACAAAATAGTTCAATTTTCTATCGAAGGGATACATGCTAAACTCAAATAATGTACAGTATTTCATTATTGTATCCTTCAATATTGGCTAAATTTGATCAACCAATTTTCACTTGCATATGTGACAGGAAGGAATAGAATTTTCACCAAGAGACGAATTTTTATGAGAATAGTTGAATTCTCAAAATTCTACCAAAATATAAAACATTTTTGAAGTAAAAAGATGAATTTTCGAAGAACTGAGCCAATCATACAAATATTTTAGAACACATTACTTTCGTTTGAAGTCTCTTTGTGCGAATTTGTAACGCAAAATGACGTTTTTGAGTTTGTGTTTTTCAAGGAACTGATTTTCGAAAAAGTATTCCTCTGGCTTCAACAATTTTTGTGCTATTTCCTTGTACAATTTCACTTTTTTTGAGTTTATGCTTCTAAAGATTTTCCTTAAATTGGGTTCCCTGTTTCTGATTGCAGAGTTGGGTTTGAAGTCCGAGCATTCTCCTAGTGAGAGCTTCCCTCTTGGTTTACCTCGTAGCAGACCGCCTCATTCTCTTGATTTGACTCTTTCTCTTGCCATACCTCATTCGGATTCTCCGGTCAGGTATCTTCTGCCTGCAGAATCGTCTCTCCGCGCCAGGTCCACGACTCCTCCTGCCACATCTTCTCTTCATGCAAGGTCCAGGTCTCCCCCTGCCATCCGTTCCTCTATATGCCTAAGTAAATTAAGAATCGAAGAACTTATTTATGTTCGGCTTATTCCCCACAAAAATCCTTGCCGGAAATTTGAAATTCGAAGGTACACTTTTCCTCGAGATAAACCAATTCAAGTAAGAGGAAAACATAGTTCCCTTGTGCCTATGCCAACAGGAGAACGATCTGGACTATCAACAAATCAATGGCCCTCGACTCAGGGTAAAAGAAACATGAACAGCGGCAAAATTCAATTGATGACCATAGAAGAAATCGAGGAGTTTCCTCTACCCAAAGATAATCCAATTTCAAAGAATTTCCAAATAATAGTAGTAGACGACTTTCATAAGCTTCATTAATTTTCTTTGTGAAGTGAAACTCAAATATTAGGTTGGCCCCATCATTTTCTGAATTCCCTGAATTTTTCCTAATTTTCCCTCCTTCCAACCATCTTTTTTCAAAGGCCAGCATTTCAGTCTTGTAAAGTCTGAACATCTAATCTTCTATAGTAGCAATAAAACAATACCAGATGAAGATTTATTTGTTATTTTTTTTCAAAAAAAAAAGATGATCTCCAACCAAAACAAATTCATTATCAACTAAAGAAGATTAAATTTCTCCCAAACAAGACGAATGTTGAATTAAATTCTCAACCAAAGGGATGAACTTTCGAATTGAATGATGAATTTTCAATACAAAAGACGAATTTTTGATAAATTAATATTTTTTAGTGAAAAAAAATTATCTACATATAGTGTGGATTCCAAATTGCTGGTGATTTCTCCTTTTGGGATTTTGGAGCAAGTTGCTGCAAAACTATGTGCTGTAAGCAAGGCTAAAATATATTCATTGCTGAAAGGATGGTTATGGATGTTTTTCACTGTGTTAGTTAATGGTGCGTGCCTTTCTATCTACTTCTAGCCTGGAAGTAATTTGCGAAAATCTTTATTCCATTGGGATTGGTCAAATTATATTCGGTCGAAAGTAGCCCAAATGTCAAATCTGAAGGTATTTTCTTACTTAAAGTATTTTCTTACTAAGAGGTATTTACTAAAAGGTATTTTCTTACTAAAAGTGTTAGTTTTATTAAGAAAACTCTCCTAGTAGAGTTCTTAAATAACAGATTAAATGCTTTCACGATGATTCATTTTGATAAAAGGAGGTATCTCAGACTCCCATCCGATTCGGCTTTCCGTCCTCATGGATTTCTGAAAAAAGACTCCATTGGTCAATAGGTTTGCTCAAAAACACTCTTTCTTCAGAGGGCAATAATCCTCCCCATTTCGTTCCAAATCCGAAGAAAGAAAATCCCTAATTTTTTTTATTCTAACTGCTGCCGGTTTTGAATTGAAGTTTTCCATGCAAAATGCAAGGGGAAAAATCACTTTTTTCAATTTTTGAAATATTTTTTCAGGGTTTGAAACATGTGGCGGGAAAGTATAGAGGCATGTAGAGAATCATCCAACGAATAATTTCATATGCCAAACATATGGGTCTGACACCCCTAACACATCCCTACAATTATTTTTATCTCCTTTTGACCAAAAATCATTCATATCGGTCAACTGGAATATTATTTACCATTGATGAATTAATTTCCAATTATTTGAATGTATGTAATTTGTTTAGATTTGAATGAAATTTTTTTTTTATTATTGCTAATGGACTAGAGGATCTGAAGTTCTGCAAGATAGCTTGTTTAGAACTGATGTTTTCGGAAGGAGGGGAGGGGGCCAGTAGAAATCCACTCATTTGGAATGGAAAGTTTCTCCAATTTGTTTGAAAATGCATCTTTTCAGTTAGGAAATTATTTTTTTGTTAAATATTTATATTTGTATTGATATTTGTATCTCTTTCGTTAGAAATTTGGCAATTTTGTTTGCAGTCAAACATTTTGTTGATAAATCAAGCATTTTTATAAAAAGTAATATCTTCTGGTTCAATAAAAGAAAAAGATTTTTTTCGTCGGGCATTGTATTGTTGCACATTTATAAAAAAAACTCTAATCAACGTTGTGGATGGAAGTCATCTACTATTATTATTTTAAAATTCCTTAAAATCGTGTTTTCTCTACTTAAAGGAAACTCTTCGATTTCTTCTGTTGTCATCAATTGAACCTCTCCGTTGTTCATGTTTATTTTTACCCGTTGTTGAGGACCATACTTTGTTGTATATATTCCACGAAGAAATTTACTTTTCCCATCTAATAGTGCCCAGACGTCACCGTTGGACGTTGATAATACTGATTGTTCTCCTGTTGGCATGGCCACAAGGACACAATATCTTCCTCTCACTTGAATTGGTGCATCGCGAGGAAAAGTGTATCGTCGAACTTCGAATCGCCGGTTCAAATTCTTGTGGGGTATAAGCCGAACAGACCTAAGCTCTTCAACACTTAAATCACGTAGGCGGATAGGAGAACGAATGGCAGGAGGAGATCTGGACCTGCCACGAAGAGAAGATTCGGCAGAAGGAGGCAACCTGGCCTGAGAATGCGGAGATTGTGGTCTGGCAGGAGAAGAGTGTTCAGGAGAATTGGAAGGTCTGCCACGAGAAACACCAGGAATAGGGTCTCTATTAGGTAAACACTCAAAATTCAAACTTGAGTCTGCAAAAAGGAATAGAGGTTTCAATTTAGAAAAGACTTCGGAAACATAAACCTAAATCGCACAAAGAGGTTTCAAACGGAAGAAGTATGTTTCTAAAAATCAGTATAATTGGCTCGTCAGAGATAAAGGAAAGAAGATGGAGGAAAGGTTTTTTTTTGTGTATTCTCATTCACAGATTTTATGCACTTTTCCCTAATCCCCTCCTTTACCCTTCTTTGAAGGATTCCTCTATTTTCACCTTTCAGTCGTTCGTCGCTTAAATGCACACTGAATTGATAGAACCCAATTAGAAACTTCAACTTTTTGGTTTTAAACTTGATTTTTCTGATGAAAAAGTCTACCATTGTATTTTTGGTGGAGAATTAAACTTTCTGATTTACAATTTTTATTTTTATTTTTTAATATTGATAGAACTGTTTCCATATTGTCATCTGAATGAGGAGATATTTTCGACGCTTGGAGGCTCCCTCAGTGGAAAAAGATATATTTTCACGCCTGCGTCTCGCCAGTGCGAGGTGCGCAAATAATTACGACGTTCATTCAATATAACGGAGTTGAATGTTATGTAGAAAAGATCACGCTTCAGACTATTCTAATAAATATTCGTCTCTTGGTACAAATTTGTTCTCTCTTGAATAAACATGCAACTGAAAATTAATTGGTTCATTGATTGAGGCAATCAAATTTTATTTTAACATATGTGTACCATATGTGCGCGTGCACATATGGTACATATATCGTAGCAATAGGATTCCCCCGGAATAAATTCAGAAAATATTATACAGTCCCTTGCGGAAAACTCAAAAAAAGTTTAAAATAGAATAAAAATAATGTAGAATAAATCACACAGATTTTCTTTTGGGTACAGTTTCAAAAATTTCCATAAAATTATGGATGCACCATTTTATTCTACTCACCAATAAAATTAAGGATAATTGCCAATGATAGGACGAGAGTAGAAAAAATCCTCATCCTGTCTAATTGGAGGGAAAGTTGATTATTCTATTATTGAAGATTTATATGAAAAATTTAACCAATTGATATTCCAGTTATTCGCCGGATTATACAGTATACCTTATATTCGTTATCTCAGAGATAATCGGCGTTAAGGTTGTCCTGCTCAGATATTTACATTTCATTAGAGTCGTTGTCGAGAAAAGAATTTTTAAATTTGTTGAATCTGATATCACAATTAATATCCTTCTGTCGATTATATTTTTATTTGAAAATTTCATTATTTGGTTACGAGGTGAATAATTTTTTACAAAAGTCACCTTGTTTGGTTAAGGATTCGTAGAAAATCAACTTTTCGTGAAACATGCACATTTTGGTGTTAAAATTTCGTCTCAATTCGTCCTTCGTTGAAAATTAAAACTACTGGGTTGAAGGTTGAACCACTTTGTGAATAAATAATTTATTGGTTGAAGATTTACCATTTTTTTGAAAACTTATCACTCTGCTTGAAAATAAGTTTTCTTAAATTACTTTTATAACTGATGTTGAATGACTTTTGTTAAAAAAAATTTTCTCTCGTGAAAATTCATTTATTTTGTTTTAAATTCATTCTTTTTTCATAATTTTTTAAAATGAAAATGTAACTTTCATATATTTGGTTGAAAATTGATCTTCTTTGGTTGACGAATCTTCTCTTGTGTTTAGAAAATTCAATTTTCAGTTTAAAAGTTAAACCATTTGTTTCAGAACTTCCTTTTTTCAGTTGAAGGTTCATCATTTTAATTAAAAATGAATCTTTTTGGTGGGTCTGGTCATATAGGAAATCCATCTTTCGACGTTAAAGCTAAATAATTTAGATTTTTTTTCTTGACTGAAAATTCTTAATTTGTTTATTCCGATTTTGAAAGATTCGATGTCAAAATTTGACAAGCTTAGAATGCAGTTCTTTGAATATTATGGTTAGGAAGAAGTGAAAAAATGGCAATGGAAAAACTAGGGAAAAGTCAGGGTTTAAAAAAAATTACTTTTCCCGTTGAAGTTTAGCCACTGTTGTTAATTAAAATCTTTTGGTTGTACGTTTATCTTGTTGGTTAGAAATTTACTTATTTCGTTCAAATTCGTATTTCATTGGCTCAGAATTAATATTTTAAACTCATAGCTGCCACGGTCTGACGTATTGAGAGTGCGTCTCGTCTTTTTCAAGTTTTTTACTGGTGCACATTAAATAAGAACGAGATAGATGTGAAAAAGTGCCTCGTTCCAAGTCGTGCTGTGCTCCAGTGAAATAAATAGTGGGTTCCTGTGGCCTATGTACGTCGTAGTTTGCGTTTTTCGGATTCTAGTCTATAAAGTTGATTCATACGAGGGAAAACATGAACAATCTTACACAGGAAAAGACCTGCTGCGGGTGTAAGGGCAAAGTCGTGGACGCAGTTTACTGTCCTGGTTGTCAGACCCCGTTCCATTCAGCTTGCGCAGATCGTACCGGCAAATTGGATAATGGAGCATTCTCAAGGTGTTGTAAACAACAAAGACCTCGCACACCAACAACGATAGAGCCTACCTCTGCTCCAGTCACAGCTCAAGACGTGGAAAGGATTATTTGCGCTGCCTCAGCTTCAATTACACCACAACTCAACGAAGTCTGTCTGTGCAAAAATGCAATCGACTCGCTATCAACCAAATTTGACAATCTGACCTTAAAAATCGACAACGCTATAGTGAGGATCGATGAAGCGGAGAAGGGCTAAGAGGGAACCAAAGAACGACGAGAGACTAAAATCCCTGTGGATTTCTCTAGACAAAACGAAAATGCAACTAGAAGAAATTACTGCGGTGGAGACCATCTTGGAAACTCGACGCAAGAAAGGAGAAAAGGACCTGAAACTATCTTTGAGAGGAGGGATTACAGTAATTATGAAGCACACCTCAACAGAGAAAACAGTAAGTCGTACAGCACACACACCATCAAACGATCAAATGTAAGTACTCCCCTCTCTTCGCGTTTGTGTACTAATCTCACTGTTTACTATCAAAGCGTCGATCGCAATGCATTAACAAGTGACTGTCTACGCGGCGGCGGAGTTCTTATAGCAGCGGATCAGGGCTTAGGATGTGTTAAGCTAGTACTGGGAAAATCCATCCATATTATGGGAGTCTTTTACATTCCACCAAACGCTAGCCTTAATAAATACGTAGATCTATGTTCTGTACTAGAGGACCTTTCATTCGCTTTCCCAGCCTTCCTGGAATACTGATACAGATCTAGGACCCAGTTGCGTACCTATAGGAACACAACAAACACATATTGTTAATACAATCTCTGATATATTAGATTACCTAACCTTAGTACAAATAAATAATAAAGTAAATGAGTATGGATCACTATTAGATTTAGTTTTCTCTGATAGTAAAACTGACATTGTAGAATTAGCACTAGATCTCCTACTACCTGTTGACAACTACCATCCTCCTCTTATCCTAGAAAAATGTGAGAGCGTTGCCGTTAATGAATTCTCTTCCGAAAACGACACATTTGCCCGTTATAATTTCAAGTTCGCTAATAATGCAGCGATTTGTTCATTCTTATCCAATATTGATTGGAATTTCTTGTTCGATAAAGTAACAATAGAAGAGGCCGTCGAGAAATTTTATGCACATGTGTACGTCGCATTCCAATATCTTGTGCCCATAAAGATTTGCAAATCGTCGACCTATCCATTCTGGTTCAGTGGAGAGCTCAAAGAAATAATAACAGCGAAAAAGGTTGCTCACATTAAATATAAACAAACTCGAACCAGCATTGATTATTAACGGTTCTCTAATCTAAGGGCTCAGGGTAAACGTCTAGCCGACTATTGTTATAAAAAATACATAAATGATACTGAGAGATCAATCATAGTGAATCCAAAATCATTTTGGAAATACACGAACTCATTGCGCGAAAACGTTGGCATCCCGAACCAAATGGTATTGAATCTATTGACTTCTCGAACGTAGTAATAAGTAGGGACGAGATTAAAGAGAAGCTTGTCCGTCTTGATGTCAATAAAGGAGCTGGATTTGATGGCGTGCCTCCCTCCCTCCTGAAATCCTGCTGCTCCACATTTTTACAACCATGGTTTCTTTTTCAACAAGTCTCTCGCGGAAGGTCATTTTCCGTTTGAGTGGAAAAAGGGTATAGTGATCCCCATCCACAAAAATGGAAATCGAAATGAAGTCAAAAACTACCGGCCCATAACCCTACTTAATGCAATTCCGAAAATTCTCAAAAATATAATTGGCATACCTCGCTTCAGCGAATACCATTATCGAGGAGCAGCACGGCTTCAGGAGGGGGAGATCAACGATCACAAATCTATGCGTTTATACGCAATACCTCATTAATGTGATAGAATCAGGGTTACAGGTGGACGCTATTTACAGAGATTTCTCGAAAGCATTCGACAAGGTAGATCATGCTATCCTTGTGTCAAAGCTTGGAGCTCTGGGGGTCGCAGGTAAAATGCTTTTATGGCTGGCAGGCTATCTTGGTGATAGATGGCAATCAGTTCGCATCAAAAATGTTTACTCGAAAACTTTTCAAGCCACTTCCGGAGTTTCACAGGGATCGCATCTTGGCCCTCTCCTTTTCCTTCTCCATGTGAATGATATTGGTTCGATTCTAACATTCTGCTCCTTCTTATTCTTTGCTGACGATCTCAAAATATACAAAACTATCCAATCCCAGTTGGATTACAACGGTCTGCAAACTGATCTCGATCGATTGCAGACTTGGTGCACTCAAAATGGGATGCAATTTAACGTAAAAAAGTGCTCTGTAATAACTTTTTCGAGAAGCAAATCTGTCCAAACTTTTCATTATAATATAGCAGGAGAAGAACTTCTGAGAGTCGCTGAGGTGCGCGACTTGGGGGTCTTCCTAGATGACGCTTCAACGCTAAACGTTCAAGCATCTTATGCAATAAATAAAGCTCTCAGATCCCTTGGCTTTGTCACAAGAAATGCATCAAAATTCAAAAACCCGCTTACCCTAAAAACGTTGTATTTCTCGCTGGTAAGATCGATCTTAGAGTTTTCCTCAGTTGTATGAGCACCAACCTATTGCAATAATGTTATTAGACTTGAACGTGTGCAAAATAGATTTTTACGATTTGCGGCTAGGCAAATGGGTATGCCGATGAATAGACAAAATCACGACTACAGCAGTATAAGAATACTACTCGACATACCACGAATCTCAGAGCGATTTCTGTTTGCCGACATGTACTTTTTATATAACATCCTAAACAATGACATAGATTGCTCAAGTTTGCTTCACGAGATATGCATATCAGCACCACCGAAATCGCTAAGAAACACAAATTTGTTTATGGTACCCTACCACCGCACTAACTACGAAGCAAACTCTGTTTTAACGAGACTATGCAGAGAAGCTAATCAAAAATGCAATGAACCTGACTTCTTTGAAACTTCAGCAACGCGATTCAAAAATGCACTTCGGGGAATAATTTATTATACCGAAAACAACGCGGCCTAGGCATTGTGTCATTATATTTAAGGACTTAATATTAAGAAATATAAAGAATGTAACCAAAGGGCATTGCCCGTACACTGTTCAATAAATAAAAAAATGTCAATTTTCGATTTTTGTTGAAAATTGATCGTTTGAGATGAAAAGTAGTTATTCTTGGTCCTAAAAAATGTATCTTCACTTTCGCCGGGATTCGTACATAGATCGGCAGATGGCCGGCCTGGTGCTCTCACCAACTAAGATGCGAAGAGAAGCGAAATTCGATAATTCAAGTATTTTGTTGGAAAGTTATATTTTTTCGTTAAAAGAAAGAAAGAAATTTTTGTATGGGATTTTTTTATTACGATAATGAAAGGTTCGAAGTTAAAATATCACAAAATTGAAATGCTAGTCTTTCAAAACGGATGGTTATTAAGAATCTGAAATGGGTCACGCAAAAATTAGGGGAAAGTCAGGGAATATTGAGAATGAAGATTAGCGGCCAGGCTGATATTTCAGTTTTACATTACAAAAAAGATCAAACTAGTGTTGTGACTGAAAGTCGTTCACTATTATTATTTGAAAATTCTTTGAAATTGGGTTATCTTTGGTTAGAGGAAACTCCTCGATTTCTTCTGTGGTCATCTCCAGAACCACGCCGCTGTACATGTTCATTATTACCCGTTCTTGTGGGCCAGACTTCATTGTATATATTCCACGAAGAAATGTATTATGCCCCTCCAATATTGCAAAGATCTCACCACTGGACGTTGATAATACAGATTGTTCTCCAGTTGGCATAGGCGCAGCGACATTGTATCTTCCCCTTATTTGAATCGGTGCATCTCGAGGAAAAGTGTATCTTCGAATTTCGAATTGCCTGCTAGGATTTTTGTGGGGAATAAGTCGAACAGAACTGAGTTCTTCAATTTTCAATTTACTTAGGCGTATAGAAGAACGTCTGGCAGAAGGAGATCTTGACCTGGTACGAAGCGGAGATATGGCAGGAGGAGACATGACTGGAGAACGCTGCGATTGTGGTCTAGCAGGAGAAGACTGTTCAGGATGATGAGAAGGTCTTCCACGAGAAACACCGGAAATAGGGTCACCATTAGGTAAACACTCAAAATTCGAAGTTAAGTCTGCAACAAGAAACAGAGAAATCAATTTTTTGAAATATTCAAAAACATAAATTCGAAGAAAGTCTTCTTGGGAAATGAAAATGCGAAAAAAAAAGAGTTGAAACGAGTTAAATGTATTTCCAAAAGTGAGTCTTTTCTGCTCATTGGAGGCAGTTGTTCGACAAACGGAAAAAGAGGGAAAAGAAGTTTCTCTTGTGTATTCTCTTCCCCAGATTTCACATTGTTTCCTTATTCCTCTCTTTTCCCCTTTTTTGAAAAATTCCTCTCTTTCCACTTCTACTTGTTTTCTGCTTAAATGCAAACTGAATTAAAAATGCACGCGCCATATGGATCAAATTGTGGCATATGCTTGCAAAATGTTCATAAAATTATGGATATATTATATTATTATATTCACCAATAAAATTGAAGATGAGCACCAATGACAAGGCGAGGATTGAAACAATTCTCATCTTTTCCAATCGGAGAAAAATCTAATTAATGTAATGACGAAAACTTGGATTAAACATGTATCGCATAAATATTCTAGTTCTTCGTTATTTTGTATTGTCTCCTTAATAGTTGTTTCCTCGTAGATGATAAGCGTCAAGGTTTTCTGGCTCAGATATTCACATTTCGTTGAAGTTATTTTCAAGGAAAAAACTTTATTACCATATTCGTTAAGACTGATATCATTATTTATATAGTCTTTTACTCATCAACGGAATCTATATTTTAAATGGAAAACTTATATAGTCTCTACCTGATGAATGAGTTCAAATTTCCAGTTATTTCTTGGTTTTCGTTTAGTAAATTGTTAATTTTTTTCTTGAATCACTTCTGTGAATGAAATTGAGCCATTTTTGTTACGTTATTTTTTTTTTGAAGATGCATCTCCTTGATTAAAATATGTAACTGATTTGGATATCCAACTGTTTTGCAGAAGAATCGTCTCGCGGCTTAAAACTTCAACAATGTAAATGAACTTATTCTTCATCTTGCCCAACTAATTTCTATTTGTTAGTTCGAAAAAAGAAAGAAGTTTCAATTTGGTATTGCTTTATTGCCATTTTAAAAAATTCGGAGTTAAAATGCTACAAAATCAAAATACTGGTCTTCGAATATTAATGTTAAGGGGGAACAAAGATTGGTATTCGAAAAATTTGCGAAAACGTAGGGAATTTCGAAACTGTAGTTATACGGCCAACCTAATGCTTCAGTTACACATTACAAAAAAAATTAATGAATGTTGTTGATGATGGTCGTCTATCATTATTGTTTTGAAATGATTTGAGATTGGGTGATCTTTGATTAAGGGAACCTCCTTCATTTCCTCTGTGGTCATTTTCCGAACCTCGCGGCTGTATATATTTATTCTGATCCGTCCTTGAGGGCCATATCTTGTTGAATATATTCCACGAAAATGTGTATTATTTCCCTCCAATATTTCAAAGACATCACCATTGGACGTTGATAATACCGATTGTTCTCCTGTTGGCATGGGCGCAAGGACACTATGTCTCCCTCTTACATGAATTGGTGCATCACCAGGAAACGTGTATCTTCGAATTTCAAACTGCCTGTTCTGATTCTCGTCGGGGATAAGCCGAACATATTTTAAATCTTCAATTTTTAATTTATATAAGCGGATAGGAAAAGTACTGTCATGAGGAGATCTGGACCTGGCACGGCAAGAAGATTCAGCAGGAGGAGAACACCTGACCGAAGAATGCGGAGCATGAGGTCTCGCAGGGGAAGACATTTCAGGAGAATAAGAATGTCTGTCAGGAGTACAACCAGGAATAGGCTCACCATTAGGTAAACAATCAAACTGTGAACCTAATTCTGCAACAAGGAACAGAGGATTTAATTTAGAAAAAGCTTGAAAATATAGAACTGAATTGCACAAAAAGACTTCAAACGAGAGAAACATGTTTCTGAAAGTGAGTATAGTCGGGTCATTAGAGACAAAGGAAAAAAAGGAGGAAAAATATTATCCCCCCTCTTCCCTCCTTCACCGTTTTTAAAAAAATTTCTTCACACGTGAAAAAATTCTACGAAAAGCTTTCTACGGAAATTCCGTGTGGAAATTCTAGTTGAAAATTCTATATGTAAATTCCATATGGAGATTGTAAAAGCATTTATACAAACTAATTTTGGACGAAGTTTGGATTGCGGTGATGAGCTGCGTTTTTGGGAATCACACTCCGGACATCACACCCTTGCACCGGGTATGCGTAAAACATCTTCGTGGAGAGAATTATGCACGAAGAGACGGTTCTGCAGGTGGAGGAGACCTGACCGGAGAACCCGGATGAGGTATGTCAAGAGAAAGAGTCAAATTAAGCGATTGCGGCGGACTGTCGCGAGGAATACCAGACGTATTGCCACACGGTGAATACTCGGATCCCAAGCTCACCTCTGCAACAAGAAACAGAACATTCGATTTCAAAAAATCTTTAGAAACATAAACGTCGGTGCCTTTCTCTTGTTGTCACTGTGGTTGTTGTTGGGCACACTTTTTATCAAAATAAAAAGATAGGGCGAGTTTTTCAGCCAGCTATTCTGGATGACAATTTAAAAGTTAGAGCATTTTTAAATCTTTTAAGACCTCCTTTCAAGATTTAAAAATTCTATGTATAGCTGATCTCAGTACTCAGGAAGTCCTCAAACCTTTTCTTGATGAAAAGAAAATCACCACTGTTATAGTATTTAAAAGAAAGAACGAAAATGGACTTTTTAAGCCAGCAACGCACGATATGAAAAAAATCAAGGAAAAAAACGTTGCTTCTTGAAAGACCTCCAAGATTATTATATCAACATTTCAAATCTTCTTGAGAAATCAAAAATTCCAGGCACAGCGTTGCTAAGGCACCATCTGTGCAATTCTTGAATGACACGATCATATTTTATAGTTGCAAGACCACGTGCACAAATGGGGTACTCCCAAATGTACACGTGTCAATTTGCGAGAGCTGGTGGTTCGAATTTTCACTTTGTTGGCCACTGAAACAAATGTGTACGTGAACAGATGGAACACTTCCAATTGTGCACGTCGACATTTATACGAGCACAGATGGATCTCGACTAACTTTTTACGTGCACAGATGGAAGTGTCCAATTTGGACACGTGCACAGTTGAGTCAGCGGCCAACAACGTGCACAGTTGTACCCCTGGCCCACGTCGTGCACAGGTGGACTCGTGCCCATTTGTATCCCTCGAAAATTGAGACGTGAACAGTTGGTAGTTTACCATCTGTGCAAGTAAACAGTTGGTAGGGTACCATCTGTGCACGTTGAAATATATACGTGCATAGATGGTTCGGTGCAGAGTTGTCCGTCAGCCAGCCCTGCTCTACCAATAATTTTTTTAACCTCGTTTATACGTCGAACCGATTCCCCTTTTATCTTTCCATCAATAGTGAATAGGCTATCAAGATATACGTAATTTTCAACATATTCTATTATATTATTATATTTACCAATGGAATTAAGGAAAATAGCCAATGACAAGATAAGGGTAGGAACACTCCTAATTTTTTTCTAATCAGAGAAAGCTAATGAATGTATTAATGAAGACGTTGAATGACAATTTTGCAAATTAATATTCCAGTTCTTTCTTAGATTATATAGTATAGCTTATATTCGTTACATCATCCATAAAAGGCGTCAGCCTTGTTCTGCTCAGTTATTTGAATTTCATCAGAGTCAGTTTCGAAGGAAAACATAATTACTAAATTAATTAAAACTGTTATCAACATTTGTATAACCTTTTACGTTTAAGAGCAGACCGGTAAATTGTGAATTTCACAGATTTAAGAAAATTTTAAATGTTTACACATATTTATGAATTATTACAGGGATGTTTTAAACTGAAAATTATAATTGTTCACGCGAATCCCTCGTTCCAAGAAAAAATTAGATTATGTTAATTACATTATAAATTTCTCTTGCATATCGAAAATTCCCCGTTCTGAAATCAAAATTATAATTCTTCGAGAAAATTGCCTGTCCAGATGTCAAAATTATAATTCTAGCAAAAAGTTCCTGTTCCAACTCGGAATTAGTGTAATAAAATATACTGAACCACCTTACATTTGCATATTAGTACATTCTGGGGAAAACATTTTTTCCAATTTGTGGTCACGTAGGAACCCTAAAAATATGCTGGAGAAATTGGAAAGATTAATTTGATCCTTTCCCATTTTTGACTAAATGCCAGTATATAGCCAAAACCTTTTTTTAAGTTACCCCCACCGGCTAGGGCCCTTGGAAACCCGTCATCTTTGTTATAATATTCTTGTTAGTAATTCATTTGCCTTGTTTTTCAATTTTTTTCAGTTGCTTCCTCCTGAAGATTGAATTTTTAGTGAGAAATTTTATTATTTAGTTGGAAATTCAACAATTTTGCTCGAAAGTCATCACGTTCCATGAAGGGAAAAAGTGGAATGATCTCTTCGGCTGAGATTTGTTTCTCTTTTGGTTAAAAATTTATTTTTTTTACTGAAAAAAGAAATACAGTGCAAACAAAAATACATCAATTCATTTATTTTATGTAATCATTCCATTCTCAGTTGACTATTGATATTTTTCAGTTGGAAATTCGTCTCTTTCAGTAGCAAAATAATCTTCTTCGTTTCAAATTTCCTCCGTTTTGGTTGACAATGCAACTGTTTTGTTGATTCATCATTAAATTCGAAAGTTCATCACTTTGGTTGAAAATTTCATTCGTAAATCGTCTTCTTTGGAAGAAATGTAATCTTCTTAATCTGATAATTAATTTGTTTTGGTTAGGGATAAACTTTTTCCTTTGAAAAAAATAACAAATAAATTTTCATCTGGTATTGTTTTATTGCTATTATGAAAGATTAGATGTTCAAATGTTACAAGATTGAAATGCTGGCCTTTGAAAAAAATGGTTGGAATAAGGGAAGGTTGGTCATGGGAAAATTAGGAAAAATTCAGAAAATGAAGTTTTGCGGCCAACCTAATATTTGAGTTTTACATCACAAAAAAAATTAATCTAGCTTATGGAGGTCGTCTAGTACTATTGTTTGGAAATTCTTTGAAATTGGATTATCTTTGGTTAGAGGAAACTCCTCGATTTCCTCTTTGGTCATCTCTTCAATCGCGCCACTATTCATACTTATTTTCACCCTTCGTTGAAGGCCATTCCTCATTGTATATATTCCACGAAGAAATGTATTATTTCCCTCTAATATCGCAAAGACGTCACGATTGGACGTTGATAATACAGATTGTTCTCCTGTTGGCATGGGCACAAGGGAACTTTGTTTTCCTCTTACTTGAATTGTTCCATCTCGAGGAAAAGTGTACCTTCGAATTTCAAATTGGCGGCGAGGATTTCTGTGGGGAATAAGCCGAACATGAATAAGTGCTTCGATTGTCAATTTACTTAGGCGGATAGAAGAGCGGATGACAGGAGGAGACCTGGACCTCGCACGAAGAGAAGATGTGGCAGGAGGAGACGAGGGCCTGGCACAAAGAGACGATTCTGCAGGGGGAGGAGACCTGACCGGAGAATTCGAATTGGGGATGGCAAGAGAAAGATTCAAATCAAGGGAATGAAGCGGTCTGCTACGAGGAACACCAAGGAGGAAGTTGTCACTAGGAGAATGCTCGGACTGCAAACTCAACTCTGCAATAAGAAACAGGGAACCCTATTTAGGAAAAATCTTCGAAAGCATAAACTCAAGAAAAGTGAAATTGTACAAAAAAATAACACAAAAAGCCTCGAAGCAAGAGGAATATTTTTCCAAAAATCAGTTACTTGAAAAGCATGAATAAAAAAACGTCATTTTGCGTTACAGATGCGCACAAAGAGACTTCAAACGAAAGTCATGTTTTTTAAAATATTTGTATAATTGGCTCAGTTCTTCGAAAATTCATCTTTTTGCTTCAAAACTGTTTTATATTTTGGTAGAATTTTGAGAATTCAACTATTCTCAAAAAAACTCGTCTCTTGGGGTAAATTATATTTCTTCCTGTCACATATGCAAATGAAAATTAGTTGATCAAAGACCAATATTCAAGGAAACAATAGTGAAATACTTTAGATTATTTGAGTTTAGCATGTATCCCTTTGATAGAAAATTGAATTATTTTGTTGGAAGTTTCTTTTATTTTAAAGAAAATTAATGTTTTTAGTCCAGAATGAATCAGCTTGGTTGGAAATTCAGCCTGTATTTTGAATGGAACTATTTAGTTGAACAAAAGGCCTTTATTATTTGTAAATTCAATAAGTTGATTGACATTTTTTTCATTCTCTCAAACTTTTTTTAAATTCATTTCTTTGCCATAGATTTACCATTTAGCTTGAGGATTCGACTATTTTATTCTGAATTTAAATATTTGGTGAAAAATTCGACTTATTTTTCGATTAAATTGAAAATTCAATTATCTAGTTGTAAGTGGAACTGCAAGTTGATAACATTTCTCTTTTTTGAATTATTTTCTGATCTACAACTTCAACGATTCCACTTTTTGTAAAACTTGATATTGTTTCATTAGAAATTCAAGCATTCGTTTAAAAATGTTGTATTTTTTTATTTCATCTCTTTGGGCTGAAAATTCAACTATATCTTTCTTCGTACGAAATTAATCTTTTCGGTAGAAAATTCATGTTCGTTTGTTGAAAATCAACCTTATTTGTTGAAAGTTGAACAACTTTGTCAAAAGTTAATTGTTTTGGTTGTAAAACCATAGTTTCATTTAGAAGTTTGTTTCTTCGATTGCACATTTGACTATTTTGTTGAGGATTTAATTTTCTGTATTCAAAAGAAAAAAATGTTCTCAGTAGAAATTTTTTTTTTCGTTTGAATTTTTCTTTCTGTGATAATTCAATCACACGAATTTTGAGTTAGGTATGGAATTCGAAAAATTTTGACTTTTTTCGATAAAAATGAAATTATCAGAGTTATAGCATCTTCAAAACTTAAAAAGAAACGAGAATGAAAATTTTATGCCAAGCAACGCACGATATTAAAAAAGGCTGGAGAAAAAACATTGCTTTTTGAAAGCCCCACAAGATTATTATATCAACTTTCTGATTATTTTTTGAAAATCCAAAATTCAAATTTGGATCGCATAAAAAATAATGGAAAATCTAAATTATATTTTGCGGTCAAACTGTGCCAGATACGGAAAAAGTTAGCAGGCACTTCGGACAAAATCGAGTGCGAAGCATGAGATGAGTAATAAGAATGTGTTCGCTGAAGCCGAAGGAGCTTTAACAACAGAGAATTCACAATCCCCAATTACAGTTTCCAGTACATGACTTTTAATTTTAAAAGG
This sequence comes from Andricus quercusramuli, assembly GCA_932178445.1. Taxonomy (NCBI): domain Eukaryota; kingdom Metazoa; phylum Arthropoda; class Insecta; order Hymenoptera; family Cynipidae; genus Andricus; species Andricus quercusramuli. The sequence continues at coordinate 2,107 of CAKNXH010063477.1, read as the reverse complement.
TCTGTGCATCAAATAGTTCCATTATATTATTATATTTACCGATGAAATTGAAGATTGTAGCCAATGACAAGACTAGAGTAGAAACAGTCTTCATTTTTTCTAATTAGAGAAAAAGCTCAATAATGTATTAATGCAGACGTTGACTGACAATTTGATAAATGAATATTCTACTGCTTTATCAGATTGTATAATATAGCTTATATTCATTATATGACACATAATAGGCGCTAAGCTTGTTCTGCTCAGTTATTGACATTGCATCAGAGTAAGTTTGAAGGGAAAAAATACAATCACTAAATTCATTTAAACAGATATCTGATTCTATTTGAACTGATTCTGAGGATTTAAAAAATTTCTATAAGGTATCTAGCATTTCAAGGGATATTAAGGAATAATTAAATGGTATTTCATGGGAAGTGAACGTTATATTCTGAGATTGATAAGCCCTGCATAAGAATTTATTGAAGAGAAATTATTATCATCATTCAATTCAATATCTGAAAGACAATATTTGTTCTAAAGTCTACGAATTGCCCAAGGTTACGATAATGCTGTTAATGTTACTAAGTCAGGTTTCGGAACTGTAGAAGAAAATTACGCAAACTTTCGTACTCATATAATACAACTGTACTGACGTCATATCTGAATAATATGCAAACAAACAATCAGTTAGCATTTTCAGAAATAAGATGAAAGATCAATCTAATCAATAATTCAAAAAAAAATTTGAATTCCAGTTTTCTTTTTGAAAAAATGCCCAAATAAACTCACTTTTGGTGAGTGCTACTGCATCTGCAGTCATAGAACATAAATAATGTCATGAAAAATTCTGGACTATAGAGATGTTTGGATCGCGTTAAGGATTATTATATTTTATAAAAATTCCAGTATCGAAAATAAGTCCTTGCTCTTGTGGGATTGAAGGTTTTACAGTCCACTCCATGCAAGAATTTGTTCTTTTTGGACTTCAATAAAGTTTTAATCTCGGGCTTAACTGTTGAAAACTTAATTTTTAATCTAAAATATGTTAGATTGTCTCCGAACAACCTAATATTTTAGTTCCACATGGCAATGAAAAATTAATTGACGTTGTGGATGCAAGTCCTCTATCATTATTATTTGGAAATTTTGGCCATTTTTTGAAATTCACGGTTGCACATGTTTCTTTACCCCATCTTGAATGCCGCAGCTTATTTTATATACTCCACCAAGAAATGTATAATTTCCCTCCACTATTGAGAAGATGTTAATTTGGAAATTCATTGAGATTGAGTTTTCTTTCATTAAGGAAACCTTCTCGATTGCTCCTTCGGTCATTTCTTGAGTCCCACCTAGGCCCACCTGTAGTTTACAGCTGGACAACAAGACACTAGCTTACCTATGAGTCTAGCGAAGTCCCAGATAATCATGTTTTGATTTAGGCCTATTTTGTCAGATACTGATATTGTTTCATCTGTGTTTTGTTTACGGTAGCATAGCTATCATTTTTTGAGAATTTTCATTAGGACCCAAGTGCCTACATGTCTGGGCTGGTGTCAAGTAACTCTTTTAAATTGATTATAAAACCTATTTTCTGCAATTTTGTGATTGTTATATTCTTGGTGTATTCCGCATAAGCATTTCATAAGCAGTAATAAATCATTTTAATGAACAACTGATGACAGCCCTAATTGCTGAAGGTATGAAACAACGGGTTGTACTATTTTTATGCAGACATAAGGTGCTGTGCACAGCCCAAATGGTGAATAGGTTAATTCATATATTTGCTCTCCAAACATAAATCGTAAGAATGACTCCCACTCACCTTGACCACTTACCACTCACATTGATACTGACTTTTTTTTATTAAAATCTTATTTCCTTCTACACACTGCGTGTCCCACGTTGAGCGCCAAATGAGACCCTCGCGTTTTGGAAGGTACTCATTATTTATAAAATAAACATTAATTAATTAATATTCTGTGACTATTTCATGCAGAATCTTTAATCTCTGATATTCTTAAATTTCTTTATCATAAAGTATAATCATTCATTCAGAAAAGCTCCAGTCTGATCTCATCAGAAAGGGCCATGCGCTACCCGTGTCTTATCAGTTAATTATTGTGAT
>CAKNXH010063475.1:4719-65184 GCA_932178445.1 Andricus quercusramuli | reverse complement strand
TTCGTTTCTCGAAGTCAAGAAGAACCATGTCAGGCCTCGAGTGCGCAACAGAAACAATTGTCGAGAATATGAAGTTCCAATATATGCGGCACTTCTCATTTTCAACAATTGACTCTATTTCTCTAGGGGCGTTCAGCGGAGAGGTATTTGGGCTAATGCCGTAAGAGTGACAGAGATGGTAATAGAGCACTCTCAGTGCCGCATTGTGCCTTTGGATGTAGGTTGTTCCCGCATGAGCTGGACAACTAGATAGTATGTGTCCTAGATGCTCGGGGTGTTCATGACACGCTCTGCAGCTATCATCGGGAATATCTTGGCTCAAAATGTGGCGACGGTATGCTAGAGTGGAAATGACACCATCTTGACATGCCAAAATGAAGCCCTCTGTGCCCGACTTCAATCCGGGTGATCTAAGGAAAGCAAACGTCAGCTCATACGACATCGACTGATCTTCCACATTTCTGTGGAAGATGCCGTGCATCTTCTTGTCGAGGAGCTCTTCGCGGAAGTTTTTCTCCTGTGCTTTCTTAATCCGGGCCTTCAGGAGTGAGTATTTAAGATGGATAAGATTTGATGCATTTCGCTCACCCCTGATATTGAAGTCAAGGCCGAGTGTTTCAGCAGCCTCTTCTGCTGCTTTGTAAAGAAACGCCCCTTTGCCTACTTCTTCGTGTTTTCTGACCATTTTAAGAAGAGGATCTTGTCCATTTGCGACAATATGTGCTGTACCCAGAATAATCCTGTTGTGAAGACATTCAAGATTCAGTATTCCACGACCACCTTGACGGCGTGAGATGTAAAGTCGTGGAACAGAAGACTTAAGGTGCATGCTTTTGTTCATGTGCATAACCTTTCGGGACCCGATGTCGAGGGATCTGAGCTCGTCCTTCGTCCATGGAACTACTCCAAATGAATAGAGTACTACTGGGACGGCAAGCATGTTCGTTGCAGATACTTTGTTCCTCGCCGACAGTTCGGAAGACCATATCTGTCGGAGGAGACGTTTGTATCTGCATCGGAGAGTATCCTTTATAGATGTTACGTCCTGAATGCGGCTTTGTGGCACGCCCAGGTATGTATAGGTCTCTCCAGCGCAAAGGTGTCGTATAGCGCTTCTGTCAACGAGTTCAGGATCTTCGAGGATGCCGTTAAGTTTTCCTTTCTTCAAATTAACCTTGGCGCATTTCTCTAACCCGAACTCCATTCCAATCTCTTGAGTGTACTCTGTGACAATTTTTAGAGCTAGATGTAGTTTCTCTTGATTTCTAGCATAGAGCTTAAGATCATCCATGTAAAATACATGTTACCTTATGTTACCTTATGCTTTCGATTTCCAGGTTTGCCACAGAGGTACCCTTCGGAATGGCGAAGTGCGAGAGATAGTGGCAATAATGTGAGGCAAAAGAGGAGAGGGCTCATGGTGTCGCCCTGAAATACACCTCTCTGAAAGGTGATACTGTTAGTGATCACACGATATTTTCCAGATAAGATGGTAAATCTGGTTTTCCAAAGCGGCATTAATCTCTCTATGCATCTCACGATGTGTGGATGAACCTTCAAGCTTTCCAACAGACAGATGATAAGTCTATGGGAGGTTGAATCAAAAGCTTTTCGGTAATCTATCCATGCCATCGATAGAGATCGTTGATAGGATGCTGCATCTTTACAGACACATCTATCGATGAGCAGGTTCTCCCGACATCCTGCTACGCCTTTCTTCGAGCCACGTTGTTCATACATCTCTCGCCACACAGGTTCAATTGTCCGAAGAATCCTATCATTTAGGATGGCTGTGAAGATCTTATACAGTGTGTTCAGACAAGTTATTGGCCTGTAATTCTTGGGGTCAGCTAAGTTGCCCGTCTTAGGCAGGAGCACTGTGCGCCCTTCCACCAACCACTCCGGAATAGGCTCTTCCGACTTTAGATATGAGGTGAAAATTCGGGCCAGATGCTGGTGGGTTGAAGGAAACTTCTTCCACCAGAAGGTCTTGATACCATCTGGTCCCGGAGCGGGAAAGTTCTTCATGCCTTTTAATACGTTTTTCACCTCCTCGGTAGTGATAGGTGGGCATTTTTCCTCAGGTGTTATGAGGGCATTGCACAGCTCCTTGAAGCTATTTATGTTCTTTGAGTCTTCTTGAAGTGGATGCTGGACCTCGTAGACTTCTCTCCAAAATGCTTCGACCTCCTCTGGTTTGGGCGGATGGTCGACAGTAATTGGAGGGTCTTGGAAGAGTTTAGATGGATCAGATGAAAATTGTTGATTTTCTCTGACCCACCTCTCTCTCCGCTCTAGACTTCTCCTAGCGTTAGATAGTATTCGTATTCTGTCAACAATATGTTGTCTGATGGTCATTAGCTTTGATTTGTTGATCGTGTGATGACGGATCCGCAGTTCGCGCGCGAACCGTCGAACCTTGGCAGTGAAATTCCTGCTAGATGTTATGTAGTCAATCACACACTGAATGCGGGACGCGTACTGTCTAGCCCAGCCTATCTTTGTGCTGAGTTGATGCATTCTTCTTTTGGTCTTATGATCAACCGTTGGTTTTGCTTTACGGCTTGCATCTGCCAAAGTTCTCGCTGCATTGTACACACTACAACTGATAGTCCAGAGGTCGGATCCTTCGGAAAAATCTCCACGAAGTTCATCATCCAATTCAGTCAGATCTTTGGGCTTGGAAGAAACCTGAATGTTGATGTTTCTCCGGGGCCTGAAGCATCGTTCTTCCTCTATTGGATGCCTGTTCGCGGTTGGTCTCAGTGTCGCTTCTCTTTCTCTGTTGCCGGCTTGTTCTGGATGCGGTTGAGTAGGCACTCCGCTTATATAACCCCTTTTCCTAAGGTTCTCGGCATGGTTTCGCAGACGTTGTTGCGAAAAGTCTGAGAGCTCTGTGTGTTTCTCGCACCACAGAGCATGCAGTCCTGCCATGTAACCTTCTCGTTCAGGGACCATACTGGCATCGTAGCACTCCAGCAGGCCGTCATTGAGTTGATCCGTCCACTTAAAAGTAACAAGATTCCGCCGGTCAATCGCATTGACTCCGTCTTGATTGGCTCCCCCAACTGTAGGGTAGTCGGCATTGTTGTCCGACCCATTGTCGGGATCCCTGCGCGTTCGATTGTTTTGAACCGCACTTACTACAACTATGTTTGGTGTTGTCATTGTTGTTCCCACGAGCAGCTAGGGAAAGGGTTCGTCCATCCTTGTAGAGCCCCGCTTGCAAGGATAAGGCTGTATACTCTGAGAGTCGCCGGTTTCCCAGAATCACCGTTAGAGACACCTCACCCAGGTGACATTCAGCTTTCGGCACGGTTCTCACGCCTTCGCTTGGGGGTTATTCCTTCGGGACCATCCCTGGACAATTGTCCGCAAATGCTTATTAATTATTGTAACCATATTCAGCAGAAACAATTGGTACAGGGACCCTCTATCCGCAACCCGAGGACGCGTTCGGAGGCTTTGTCATAAGCCCTTCGGTTCTATTCCAAAGGAATCAAAACCGAAACCGAACAGAAAGCCCTAACTCCCATAACCTTCTGCACAAAGTACAGAAGGCGAACGATCCTCGATTACTGGAGAATTCGAACAAGTTGACTTCTCCAGCAGCCTCTCACGCTCAAGAAGAAGAGCTACGACTCATCATCGTGGCTGCACCGACTCTATTGTTGAATAGAGAGGATGTGAAGATATACTACAGAAATGATCCTGTGAAGTATGATCTTATATATAATTAAAAAAAAAAGTTAATCAACCACCGCAGGGTACCACTAAGAGCAACTGCCATCTAAAAAGAAAATGTCAATAGCCCCCAGTAGAACCGCGGTAAAATACACCTATGACCACGTCTCATATCCGTCAGATGGGTGGTCACAGGGAACGACGAAATCACAACGACAGGCCGGTGAAACCCTCGTGTGTCTTGAGGACACGAAGCGACCCAAGGATGACAGCTTTCTGCATCCATCTCGCAAGTGCCTTGGCATATTTTTGGCACGCGGGTATTGCTTTAAGGTTACGAACCAGTGATAAGTTAGCACCTCCGAGAGCACCTATCACAAGGACAATTACTCGTACCGAATATTTTGGGTACAGTCGTTGCAGCTCTCTTTTAAGGTCTTGATACCTCTCCTCTTTTTCTTTCTCCTTTGCAGTGATGTTGTATTCGGACGGAGCCGAGAATTCGATCACGAATATCGTTCGTTTCTCGAAGTCTTGGAGAACAATGTCAGGCCTCGAGTGCGCAACGGAGACTGCTGCCCGAAAATCGTAGTTCCAGAAAATCTGGCACTTCTCGTTTCGGACAATTGACTCTATATCCCTTGGAGCGTTCGGCAGGGCGGGGTCGCGACCAGCACCGTAAGAGCGACAAAGGTGGTAATAAAGTACTCTTAGGGCCGCATTATGTCTATAGATATACGTTGTTCCTGCGTGGGTCGGACACCCCTATAGTATGTGTTCTAGGTACTCAGCGTGTGCATGACACGCTCTGCACCTATCACTGGGAACTTCTTGACATAAAATGCGGGCGCGTTATGCTAAGGTGGAGATTACACCGTCCTGGCATGTGAAAATGAAGCCCTCTGTACCTGAATTGAGCCCTGATGATTTGAGGAAAGCAAAAGTTTGCTCCTTTGACAAGGACTGTTTTTCTACATTTCTGTGAAAGTTTCCGTGCATATCCTTGTCGAGTAGCTCTTGGTGAAATTTTCTAACCTCTGCTTACTTTACTTCGGCTTTTAGACGTGAAGCATCTAGATGGAGTAATGCACTTTCCTCACTTCTGATGTTGAAATTCAGGCCAAGGGCCTCGGCAGCTTGCTCCGCGGCTTTGTAAAGGAACGCTCCTTCGCCAATCATTTCGTGGTTTCTGACCATCTTTATGAGAGGATCTTTGCCATTCGCAACTATGTAAGCTGTACTTAAAACAATTCGGTTATGAAGACATTGGAGATTCAGAAGTCCGCGTCCGCCTTGACGGCGTGAAATGTATAATCGAGGAACTGACGAATTGATATGCAAGCTTTTATGCATATGCTTGATCTTACGCGTGGTGACATCCAGGGCCTTAAGCTCGTTCTTCGTCCATTGAACCACCCCAAACGAGTAGAGTAGAACCGGGACGGCAAGCATGTTAGTCGCAGATACCTTGTTCAACGTCGACAGATTGGAAGACCAAATCTGTCTAAGAAGATGCTTGTATCTGCTTCGGAGAGACTCCTTCACTGATCTTACGTCCTAAATGCGGCTTTGAGGCACGCCCAGGTATGTATAGGTCTCTCCAGTGTTAAGATGTCTAATAACACTTATATCTACAAGCTCAGGGTCCTTGGGAATGCCAGTAATCTTTCCTTTCTTCAAATGAATTTTGGCACACTTGTCCAAACCAAAGTCCATCCCAATCTCTCCTGTGTAGTTCTTGACGATATTTATAGCAGTTTGAAGTTTGCTTTTACCAGCGGCATAGATCTTCAGGTCATCCATATAAAATACATGAGTTACCTTATGCTCACGCTGATTAGTGTCGCCACAGAGGTATCCAGGAGAATTTCGTAGTGCGTGAGATAGAGGCAGAAGTGTGATGCAAAAAAGCAAAGGGCTCATACTATCCCCTCAAAAGATGCCCCTCTGGAAGGTGACCTTGTTCGTCGTCAGACGATGTTTCCTAGATGAGATGGTAAATCTAGTTTTCCAAAGAGGCATCAGTCTCTCTATGCATCTCACTATGTGTGGATGTACCTTCAAGCTTTCCAACAGACAGATGATAAGTCTATGGGAGGTTGAATCGAAAGCTTTCCGGCAGTCAATCCAGGCCATTGACAGGACGCGCTGATGGGCGGCAGCGTCTTTAAAGACACACCTGTCAATTAGCAGGTTCTCTCGACAGCCTGCTACACCTTTTTTCGAGCCTCGTTGTTCGTACATCTCTCGCCATACAGGCTCAATTCGTCGAACGATCCTGTTGTTTAGGACAGCTGTAAAGATATTATACAGTGTGTTTAAACAAGTTATTGGCCTGTAATTCTCTGGTCTGGACAAGTTGCCTTTTTTCGGTAGGAGTATAGTGCGTCCTAACACCAGCCATTGCGGAATGGGCGTCTCCGACTTTATATATGAGGAGAATATGCGGTCCAAATGTTGGTGTATAAAAGTAAACTTCTTCCACCAAAAGTTCTTAATACAATCTGGTCCAGCACCGGAAAAGTTCTTCGTGCCTCTAAGTGCTTTTTTCACCTCTTCGGCAGTGACTGATGGGCACTCCTCCTCAGATTTTATGAGGCTGTCGCAAAACTCCTTGAAGCGGATGATATTGTCAGTATCTTCTTTCAACTCTAGTGTTTTCGGGATCTTGTACATCTCTCTCCAAAAAGTCTCTACCTCCTTGGGCTTGGGTGGATTTTTTACAAAAACAGGGGGATCACTGAAGAGGCGTGATGGGTCAGCAAGAAACTGTTGATTCTCCCTGTTCCATCTCTCCCTCTTCTGTATCCTCCTCCTTGCGTCAGATAACAGCCTTATTTTGTCAACAATATACTGCTTGATTGTCAGCAGCTTTGACTTGTTCAGTGTGTGATTCAAGGTCCTTAGTTCTTGAGCGAACTTTCGAACCCTTTCCGTGAATGGTCTACCAGATGTTATGTAGTTAATCACACATTGAACACGGGACGCATTCTGTCTTGCCCATCCAATTTTCTTGTTCAGTTGATGGAAGCGTCTTCTGGTCTTCTGATCCATCGTCGGTTTCAGCGTTCGATTTGAATCAGCCAAAGCTCTTGCAGCACCATAAACTGAGCAATTGATGGTCCACAGGTCGGAGTCTTGCGAGATATCTCCACGAATGGAGGCATGCATTTCAGCCAGATCTTGGGGCTTAAGAGGAACTTGCATGTTGATGTTCCTCCTTGTACTGAAATTGCGATCATCTTCCAGAAGGTGCCTGCTTTCTGCGGTTGGTCTTAATGTCGTTTCATCTTCGTCTGCAGCTTGTTCAAGCAGCGGTTGAGGAAGCGCTCCGCGTACATATCCATTTTTTCCGGAGGTAGTCGGCTTGATTTCGCAAAGACTGATGCGAAACGTATTGAAGCTCTGGGTGTTTCTGGCACCACAGAATGTCCATGTCCACTGAATGTGGGCGTTTCGCCAGTTCGTCGTCGTGTTTCCATCTAAATTATTTTCAGCACCCCGAACTCTAGGATGATCGGCATTGTTTGCCGATCCATTGTCGGGTGCTCTGCGCGTTCGATCGTTTTGAACCGCATCTACAACATTTTGGTGGTTTGTTGGTTTCATTGTTGTTCCCACGAGCAGCTAGGGAAAGGGTTTGTCAATCCTTGTAGAGCCCCACGTGCAAGGATAAGGCTGATACTCTGAGACGTCGCCCAGTATCCCAGAGTCACCGTTAAAGACACCTCACCCAGGTGACATTCAGCTTTCGGCACGGTTCTCACGCCTTCGCTTGGGGGTTATTCCTTCGGGACCATCCCTGGACAATTTTCCGCGACTGCTTATTAATTATTGTAACCATATTCAGCAGAAACCCTTGGTACGGGGACCCTCTATCCGCAACCCGAGGACGCGTTCGGTGGCTTTGTCATAAGCCCTTCGGTTCTATTCCAAGGGAATCGAAACCGAATATATATATATATATATTTATATATATATATATATATAGTTAAAAGTTTGTCAGAAGGACAACCGCGGGATTTCGCCGGGAGCGGGTGCTAATCTGAAAAATTGCACCCCCTCCCAGCGAAATCGCGGGAAAAGTTCAGCCGTAACCACGCCTCACGGCCGTAAGATAGGCGGTTACAGTCTGCGATGAATTCAATACGATGATCCGGCCAAAGTCTCGTGCACCCTGAGCACACGGAGCGACCCAGGGACGACCGCCTTCTGCATTCTCCCCGCAAGTGTCTCAGCATTTTGTTGACATACAGGGATGCTTTTCAGGCTATTAACCAGTGAAACTGTGGCACCTCCAAGAGCGCTGATGATTAGGACGATTAGCTTAACAGAATATTGGGGGTATAACCGTCGCAACTCCCTTATAAGATCTTTATACCTCTCTTTCTTTTCTTTCTCCTTGGCTGTGACGTTTTTGTCAGCTCGTGCCGAAAATTCGATAACGAACATGGTTCATTTCTCGAAGTCAAGGAGAACTATGTCAGGCCTCGAGTGTGCAACAGAAACAATTGTCGAGAATATGAAGTTCCAGTATATACGGCACCTCTCATTTTCGACAATTGACTCTATTTCCCTAGGAGCGTTTAGCGGAGCGGTATCTGGGATAATTCCGTAAGAGTGACAGAAATGGTAATAAAGCACTCTTAGTGCCGCATTGTGCCTTTGGATGTAGGTCGTTCCCGCATGAGTTGCACAACTAGATAGTATGTGTCCTAGGTGCTCAGGGTATGCATGACACGCTCTGCAGCTATCATCGGGAATATCTTGGCTCAAAATGTGGCGACTGTATGCTAGAGTGGAAATGATACCGTCTTGACATGCCGAAATGAAACCCTCTGTGCCTGACTTCAATCCGGATGATTTAAGGAAAGCATACGTTAGCTCATACGACATCGACTGATCCTCCATATTTCTGTGGAAGATGCCGTGCCTCTTCTTGTCGAGGAGTTCTTCGTGGAAGTTTTTCTCCTATGCTATCTTGAGCCGGGCCTTCAGGAGTGAACCGTGGCGCATTTCTCTAACCCAAACTCCATTCCAATCTCTTGAGTGTACCCTTTGACAATTTTTAGAGCTTGATGTGGTTTCTCTTTATTTCTAGCATAGGGGTCGTGCATAAATTACGTAACACTCTTTGCGGGGGGGGGCCGCTCAAAATTTTCGGAAAATTGCGTTACGTAATTTATTCACGAGCCCATGGATCTTCAGGTACACAGAGGTACCCTTCAGAATGGCGAAGTACGAGAGACAGTGGCAATAATGTTTGGCAAAATAGAAGAGGGCTCATGGTGTCGCCCTGAAACACACCTCTCTGAAAGGTGACACTGTTAGTGATCACTCGATGTTTTCCAGATGAGATAGTAAACCTGGTTTTCCAAAGCGGCATTAATCTCTCTATGCACCTCACGATATGTGGATGAACCTTTAAGCTTTCCAACAGACAGATGATAAGTCTATGGGAGGTTGAACCGAAAGCTTTCCGGTAATCAATCCAGGCCATCGAAAGGAATCGTTGATAGAATGCTGCGTCTTTACAAACACATCTATCGATGAGCAGGTTCTCCCGACATCCTGCTACGCCTTTCTTTGAGCTGCGTTGTTCATACATCTCAACGCCCACATTGAGTGGACGGATCAACTTAGGAATGACGTGCTAGACTGCTACGATGCCAGCATTATCCCTATTCGCGGAGGCTTTATGGCGCGTATGCACACTCTGTGGTGCCAGAAATCCTCAGAGCTTCAGCACGTTTCGCATCAGTCTTTGCGAAATCAAGCCGCCAACCTCCGAAAAAATGGATATGTACGCGGAACACTTCCCCAACCGCTGCTTGGTAGCTGCAGAGGAAGATGAAGAAGCGGCATTAAGACCAACCGCAGAAAGCAGGCACCTTCTAAGAAATGGATGCCTCCCTTCGTGGAGATATCTCGCAAGAGTACGACCTCTGGACTCAGTTTATGATGCTGCGAGAGCTTCGGCTGATTGAAATCGAAGGCTAAAACCGACGATGGATCAAAAGACCAAAAGACGCTTGCATCAACTGAACGGGAAAATTGGATGGGCAAGACAGAATGCCCACTGACAGTTCGCCCAAGAACTAAGGACCTTGAATCACACACTGAACAAGTCAAAGCTGCTGACAATCAAGCAGCATATTGTTGACAAAATACGGCTGTGATGTGACGCAAGGAGAAGAATACAGAAGAAGGACAGATGGATCAGGGAGAATCAACAGTTTCTCGCTGACCCATCGCGCCTCTTCAGCGATCTCCCTGTTTCTGTAAAAAATCCACCCAAGCCCAAGGAGGTAGAGACTTTTTGGAGAGAGGTGTACAAGATCCCGAAAACACTAGAGTTTAAAGAAGATACTCACAATATCATCTGCTTCAAGGAGTTTTGCGACAACCTCATAAAATCTGAGGAGAAATGTCCATTCGTCACTGCCGAAGAGGTGAAAAACGCACTCAGAGGCACGAAGAACGTTTTCGCTGTTGGACGAGATTGTATCAAGAACTTTTGGTGAAAGAAGTTTATTTATTTATTTTTTTTGTTTGTCGGTGGAATGACGGTTTTTGATCTACTAGTCGTTTTTTTCTCAAAAATATGTTTATGAAAACACGAGCCTTCGTTCTACGACGTTAAGCCTCATCAGGAATAAATACAATTTCGGAATGGTATATAGTAACCTAACAAAAACAGAGGATTCAAATTAGAGACATTCTTTTCTTTTTGAACAGGTGGAGATGTGACATATATATTTACTTACATGTAGTTAAATTTATTATCTTTTTTTATATATAAAATATTAAAATTTCTGTTAACAAACGCTCCGATACTGATTTCCTCAGTGATATATACCGCAGTTTAATATTAATTACCAATAGACATTAAATATTTCTATTATAGACATTTTCAAATATTTCCCTCCAATTTTTCTAGTATCAAAAACAAAAGATAAGCGACTCTAGTGATCGACTCTTTTCAAAATTTTCATGTAATGATAAACATAACCTCACTCCTGGACATGCAGCCATGTTGATGAGGATTGTTGCCCAAAAAATTTATTTATTTAACACAAAATGGACTGCATGTCCAGGAGTATGTGTGTTTTTTCATTGCAATTTAAAAAAGTTTTTTACACAAATGAACCGAAATTTTAATATTTTATGTATAAAGAAAAAGATAACAAATTTAACTACATGTAAGTAAATATATAATTCACATCTCCACCTGTTCAAAAAGAAAAGAATGTCTCTAAGTTGAATCCTCTGGTTTTGTTAGGTTACCATATACCTTTCCGAAATTGTATTTATTCCTGATGAGGCTCAACGTCGTTGAGCGAAAGCTCGTGTTTTAATAAACATATTTTTTAGAAAAAAACTACTAGTAGATCAAAAAGCGTCATTCCACCGACAAGCAAAAATTAATATCACACTAGTCAACAAAAATTAACATCTTTATAATAAAGAAGTTTACTTTTATACAGCAACATTTGGCTCGCATATTCACCTCATATTTAAAGTCGGAGACGCCCATTCCGCAGTGGCTGGTATTGGGACGCACTATGCTCCTGCCGAAAAAAGGCAACTTGTCCAACCCAGAGAATTACAGGCCTATAGCTTGTTTGAACACACTCTATAAGATCTTTACAGCTATCCTAAACAACAGGATTGTTCGACGAATTGAGCCTGTATGGCGAGAGATGTACGAACAACGTGGCTCGAAAAAAGGTGTAGCAGGCTGTCGAGAGAACCTGCTGATTGACAGGTGTGTCTGTAAAGACGCTGCAGCCCATCAGCGCGTCCTGTCAATGGCCTGGATTAACTACTGGAAAACGTTCGATTCAACCTCTCATGGACTTATCAACTGTCTGTTGGAAAGCTTGACGGTATATCCACACATAGTGAAATGCATAGAGAGATTGGTGCCTCTTTGGAAGACTGGATACATCTGTGGCGACACGAATCAGCGCAAGCATAAGGTCACTCATGTATTTTGTATGGATGACCTGAAGATCTATGCCTCTGGTAAAAGCAAACTTCAAACTGCTATAAATATCGTCAAGCACTACACAGGAGAGATTGGGATGGAGTTTGGTTTGGACAAGTGTGCCAAAATTCATCTGAAGAATGGAAAGATTACTGGCGTTCCCAAGGACCCTGAGCTTGTGGATATAAGGGGCAAAATTCGTCAAGTGTACCCGCCTGAAAACTTGTTGTCTCCGATTTTCTCGAAAGTTCGTGAAATTATTGTCCTATGAACCTCTTTTGATTCCCTTGAGAGAACGTCTCTAGTACGACGGGTTGTCAACATACAGGGGCTCGAATTTCCAACCGCGCACGTAAACCGGTAAACCGCGCACGCTGATACTCAATTAACTATAACTTCTACAAAAGTTATCCAAATTAACTTTTTTATGTGAATTTTTGGAACGTTTTTTCATCAGCTTCACGGTGAATGTAATGAGTTTAGGTAAAAAAAATTATTTGAGCTTCATTTTGCAATTTTAAACATATTTTTGAGTTTTTCTCCATGTGCGGCCGTTAATTTTTTTTCAAAATCATGTTGAAAAGAAAGCTTGACTTTCTCCCTTTAAAATGAGCCATGGTCGAAAGTGGGGTGAAAGAAATTGGTGGAGATATATAACACTTCTTGCGCGCGGTTTCTGCGTCGCAGTGCAGCTATGCGCGACGATCATGGGTACCGTCTTTTGCGAACTTATTTAATTGTACTTCTTATCGTTTGTTCGAAAAAATGTCATTTTTGGCTTGAACGAAATTTGAAATGAAATTAAATTTATAATTCGGGGTGATTTTTAAGTATGATTCCCCTCGCCTCTTACATCGAAAATTTAGTCCAAAGCCTATGCCTTAACCCCCACGATCAGCGTCCCACTTTATGCCTTTTACTTTACCTTTATACACTTGTTTGGTCAGTCATTCATCTTTCATTCTTTCAAGATGTCCGAACCATCTTAACTGATTTCTTTCCCTTGTGTCAACTAGTGTCTCTCCTGTACCACATTCATTGAGGTTTATCTGATTTCGGGCTTTGTCCATCAGTGTTTTTCCGCATATTGTACGCAGAGATTTCATTCCAATCGCGTTAATTTTACTCCTGTCCTGTTCTTGACAGGTCCATGTCTCGCTAACGTATAGTACAGTCGGTACGAATATAGAATTATGTATGGTCATTTTAGCTTTTTTTGATGTGTTTTTATTTTTGTGAGGATGGACCCTGCTCTACTGATAACCTGCTTACCCTTATTTATGCGCCTATCCGTCTCCCCATCTATTTTTCCGTCGCTAGTGAATAAGCTGCCCATATATAAGATACTATTGATGATGAATATTTACTCAATATGAGAGTTAATTCAGCAGAGGGAACGAAGGAGTGATATTTTTGTGTTCCAGGCACTGTGCTTGCTGATGCAGATCTCCTCTTAAGTTATTGGGTAGTCATGGCGTGATTTTCTTTGGGACTAAAGAAAAGTAAAGTTTCAACTAAATTTGTCTTAGCCCAGTGATACAAGGCTTCAGCAAACAAAATCGGATCTTTAGATGACGCTTGTAGGCTAGCACGCGCTGCAAGTCTTTTTAAATATCCCTCAAATTTTCTGCTGAATCAACTCTCATGTTGAGAAAATATTCATTATCAATAGTATGTGACGTTTTCCCGAAAAAAAACTGTGAGGCAAAGAAGAACGAGAAGTGCACATACAGTGTAATAAGCAAATTATTCGACTAAATTTTCGATGTAAGAGGCGAGGGGACTTTCACTGAAAAATCACCCCGAATTAAAAATTTCATTTGATCTTAAATTTCGTTCAAGCCAAAAATGACATTTTTTCGAAGAAATTATAAGAAGTACAATTAAATAAGTCGGAAAAAGACGGTACGTCGCGATCGTCGCGCCTAACTGCACTGGGACGCAGAAACCGCGCGCAAGAAGTGTTATATATATCTAACAATTTCTTTCGCCCCACTTTCGGCCATAGCTCATTTTAAAGGGAGAAAGTTAAGCTTTCTTTGAAACATGATTTTGAAAAAAAAATAACGGCCGCACATGGAGAAAAACTCAAAAATATGTTTAAAATTGCACAATGAAGCTCAAATAATTTTTTTTATCTAAAATAATACCATTCACCGTGAAGCTGATGAAAAAGCGTTTCAAAACCTCCCATCAAAAAGTTAATTTGGATAACTTTTGTAGAAGTTATAGTTAACTGAGTATCAGCGTGCGCGGTAAAAGGTTCGAAATTCGAGCCCCTGTATGTTGACAACCCATTGTACTAGATACGTTCTCTTATGGGAATTAAAAAAGGCTCACTAGGACAATCATTTCGCGGACTTTCAAGAATATCGGAGACAACAAGTTTTTAGGCCGGTACACCTGACGCTGATTACCTAGAACACATACTATCAGGGTGTCCGACCCACGCAGGAACGACGTATATCTATAGACATAATACGGCCCTTAGAGTACTTTATTACCATCTTTGTCGCTCTTACGGTGTTGGTCGCGACCCTGCCCTGCCGAACGCTCGAAGGGATATAGAGTCAATTGTCCGAAACGAGAAGCGCCAAATTTTCTGGAACTGCGAATTTCGGGCAGCCGTCTCCGTTGCTCAGTCGAGACCTGAAATTGTCCTCCAAGACTTCAAGAAACGAACTATATTCGTGATCGAATTTTCGGCTCCGTCCGAATACAAGATCACTGCTAAGGAGAAAGAAAAAGAGGAGAGGTATCAAGACCTTAAAAGAGAGCTGTAATGACTGTACCCAAAATATTCGGTACGAGTAATTGTCCTTGTGATAGGTGCTCTCGGAGGTGCAAGACTATCAATAGTTCGAAACCGTAAAGCCATACCCGCATGGCAAAAAGTATGCCAAGGCACTTGTGAGATGGTTGCAGAAAGCTGTCATCCTTGGGTCGCTTCGTGTCCTCAAGAAACACGAGGGTTTCGCCGGCCTGTCGTTGTGGTTTCTTCGTGCCCCGTGACCACCCATCTCATGGTTGTGCGACGCGGCCATAGATGTGATTTCCCGCGGTTCTACTGGGGGCTATTGACATTTTTTAGATGGCAGTTGCTCTCAGTAGGACACCGCTCGAAGTTTTTTTGCTTCCCTTGGTAGTTCGAGTTATCGAGGTTCGACTGTAGTTAAAAGTTTGTCATAAGGACAACCGCAGGATTTTGCTGGGAGCGGGTGCTAATCTGAATACTTGGACCCCTTTCCAGCGAAATCGCGGTAAAATTTAAGCTGTAACCACGTCTCACGACCGTGAGATAGGTGGTTACAGTCTGCGATGAATTTGGCACCTCCAAGAGCACCGATGATTAAGACGATTAGCTTAACAGAATATTCGGGGTATAACCATCGCAACTCCCTCATAAGATCTTTATACCTCCCTTTCTTTTCTTTCTCCTTGGCTGTGAGTACCTCGAGTGCGCAACAGAAACAATTGTCGAGAATATGAAGTTCCAGTATAAACGGCACTTCTCATTTTCGACACTTGACTCTATTTCCCTAGGAGCGTTTAGCGGAGCGGTATTTGGGCCAATTCCGTATGATTGACAGAGATGATAATAAAGCACTCTTAGTGCCGCATTGTGCCTTTGAATGTAGGGCGTTCCCGCATAAGTTGAAAAACTAGATAGTGTGTGTCCTAGATGCTCGGGGTGTGCATGACACGCTCTGCAGCTATCGTCGGGAATATCTTGGCTAAAAATGTGGCGACGGTATGCTAGAGTGGAAATTACACCGTCTTGACATGCCACAATGAAACCCTCCGTGCCCGACTTCAATCCGAATGATTTAAGGAAAGCATACGTTAGCTCATACGACATCGACTGATCCTCCACATTTCTGTGGAAGATGCCGTTCATCCTCTTATCGAGGAGTTCTTCGCGGAAGTTTTTCTCCTGTGCTTTCTTAATCCGGGCCTTCAGAAGTGAGTATTCAAGATGGATAAGATTTGATGCATTTTGCTCACCCCTGGTATTTAAGTCATGGCCGAGTGTCTCAGCAGCCACCTCCGCTGCTTTGTACAGAAACGCCCCTTTGCCCGCTTCTTCATGTTTCCTGACCATTTTAAGAAGAGGGTCTTGTCCATTTGCAACTATATGTGCTGTACCCAGAATAATCCTGTTGTGAAGACATTCAAGATTCAGTATTCCGCGACCACCTAGGCGGCGTGAGATGTAAAGTCGCGGAACAGAAGACTTGAGGTGCATTCTTTTGTTCATGTGCAAACCCTTTTGTGTTCCGATATCAAGGGATCTGAGCTCGTCCTTCGTCCATGGAACCACTCCAAAGGAATAGAGTACTACCGGTACGGCAAGCATGTTCGTTGCAGATACCTTGTCATTAGCCGATAGTATCCTTTATAGATGTCACGTCCTGAATGCGGCTCTGTGGCATGCCTAGGTATGTATAGGTCTCTCCAGCGCACAGGTGTCGTATAGCGCCTCTGTCAACGAGCTCAGGATGTTCGGGGACTCCGTTAAGTTTTCCTTTCTTCAAATTAACATTGGCGCATTTCTCTAACCCGAACTCTATTCCAATCACTTGAGTGTGCTCCTTGACCATTTTTAGAGCTAGATGTAGTTTCTCTTGATTTCTAGCATAGATCTTAAGATCATCCATGTAAAATACATGAGTGACCTTATGCCTTCGGTTTCCAGGTTGGTCGCAGAGGTGCCCTTCGGAATGGCGAAGTGCGAGAGACAGTGGCAATAATATGAGGCAAAAGAGAAGAGGGGTCATGGTGTGCACGTGAAACACACCTCTCTGAAAGGTGACACTGTTAGTGATCACACGATGTTTTCCAGGTGAGATAGTAAATCTGGTTTTCCAAAGCGGCAACAATCTCTCTATGCACCTCACAAGGTGTGGATGAACCTTCAAGCTTTCCAACAGACAGATGATAAGTCTATGGGAGGTTGAATCGAAAGCTTTCCGGGAATCAATCCAGGCCATCGATAGAAATCGCCGCGTCAAATCTTTGAGCCGCGTTGTTGATACATCTCTCGCCACACAGGTCCAATTGTCCGAACAATCCTATCATTTAGGATAGCTGTAAAGATCTTATACTTATACGGAATAGGCTCTTCCGACTTTAGATATAAGGTGAAAATTCGGGCCAGATGCTGGTGGGTTGAAGGAAACTTCTTCCACCAGAAGGTCTTGATACCATCTGGACCCGGATCGGAATAGTTCTTCATGCCTCTTAATACGTTTTTCACTTCCTCGGTCGTGATAGGTGGGCATTCCTGCTCAGCTGTTACGAGGGCATTGCACAGCTCCTTGAAGCTATTTATGTTCTTTGTGTCTTCTTGAAGTATATGTTGGACCTCGTAGTCTTCTCTCCAAATGCTTCGACCTCCTCTGGTTTGGGCGGATGGTTGACAGTAACTGGAGGGTCTTGGAAGAGTCGAGATCAGTCAGACAAAAACTGCTGATTTTCTCTGACCCACCTCTCCCTCCACTCTAGACTTCTCTTAGCGTTAGATAGTACTCGTATTCTGTCAACAATATGCTGCCTGATGGTCAGTAGCTTTGACTTGTTGATTGTGTGATGACGGATCGCAGTTCGCGCGCGAACTTTCGAACCTTGGCAGTGAAAGTCCTGCCAGATGTTATGTAGTCAATTACACACTGAATGCGGGACGCGTACTGTCTTGCCCAGCCTATCTTTGTGCTGAGTTGATGTATTCGTCTTTTGGTCTTATGATCAACCGTTGATTTTGTTTTACGGTTTGCATCTGCCAAAGTTCTCGCTGCACTGTATACAACACAATTGATAGTGCAGAGATCGGATTATTCGGAAAAATCTTCACGAAGCTCACCATCCAGTTCAGTCAGATCTTTGGGCTTGGAAGAAACCTGAATGTTGATGTTTCTTCGAGTCCTGAAGCATCGTTCTTCGTCTATTGGATGCCTGACGTGAAAAGTGCGAGAGCTCTGGGTGTTTCTCGCACCACAGAACCTGTAATCGTGCCATGTAACCTTCTCGCTCGGGGGCCATACTGCTATCGTAGCACTCTAGCAGGTCGTCATTGAGTCGATCCGTCCACCCAAAAGTATTGAGATTCTGCTGGTCCATCGCATTGACTCCGTCTTGATTGCCTCCCCCAACTCTAGGGTAGCCGACATTGTTGTCCGACCCATTGTCGGGCAATTGCGCGTTCGATTGTTTTGAACCGCACTTACTACAACTGTGTTTCGTGTTGTCATTGTTGTTCCCACGAGCAGCTAGGGAAAGGGTTC
The DNA here is from genome assembly GCA_932178445.1 of Andricus quercusramuli. Taxonomy (NCBI): domain Eukaryota; kingdom Metazoa; phylum Arthropoda; class Insecta; order Hymenoptera; family Cynipidae; genus Andricus; species Andricus quercusramuli. The sequence continues at coordinate 47,229 of CAKNXH010063475.1, read as the reverse complement.
GTCCATCGTTGTAGAGCCCCACGTGCAAGGATAAGGCTGATACTATGAGAGGTCGCCCGGTATCTAAGGTCACCGTTTGAGACACCTCACCCAGGTGTCATTCAGCTTTCAGCACGGTTCTAGCTCCTTCGCTTCGGGGTTATTCCTTCGGGACCATCCCTGGACAATTGTCCGCGACTGCTTATTCATCATTGTAACCATATTCAGCAGAAACCCTTGGTACAGGGGCCCTCTATACGCCCAGAATCAAGTGTTTTAGTTTTTGAGTTATTAAATATTTAAGCTGGACCAATTAGGAGTGTGGTATAAGCAGTCGTACGTACGTGAGCGGGAGTTCAAGGTAGTGTAGTGACTGCTATTCTGCCCTCGGTAACCCCACCTCGGCGCTCACTTCAATACACCGCGCTGGACTGCCGCTCACGTACGCATGACTGTTTATACCGTGCTTCTGATTGGTCCAGCTTAATTAATAATTGACTCAAAAACTAAAAGTTCAACTGATTTTTGGAAAAGGAATTTTCGATTTATTTTTTTTATTTATACACCTATATAAGTCCGGACACTTGAGTCTGAGACACCATGTATAAGCAGTCATAAAAGTTTCACAATAGAATGTTGTGAGAGCATTAAAATTCGCCAAACACTATTAGCGAATGAAACATTCTTGTCATTAATAGATTTTAATAATTTAATTATTCGTGTCCCACAGAGTTTGTAATTAGAAACATTTCTTGAAAATGCACATTTGGCGGCCCTGTCTTCGTATGGGCAATACCCCTGCAGGTGCCTCTTAGACCTTGACAACAGCGCCATCTGACACGCGAACTATTGGCTATCTAGAATTTATTGGAAGAATGTTAATGAAAAAGTTCAATGTCATATAATATGATACAGTACGATATGCTATACAGCATGCTGTACCAATTTACACTATGATAACTATAATGATGCACTATGATACTATATGATACAATGTGATACAATATGTATGTATGTATGTAGACCATGAAGCCATTTCCCTTTCGGGGTAGGCGTGACACTACCCGATTCGGGTAGTGTTTCTAGGTGGATAGTTTCTTGTAGTAAATAAGTACAAGTGTGGACTCACCACACCCACGACGAGCCAAGAGCACGCAGTATTCCCGAACGGTCACCCATCCAAGTACTAACCGCGCCCAACACTGCTTAACTTCAGTGATCTAACGATAACTGGATTTTTCAGCGTGGTATGGCCGTTGGCCTATGATACAAAATAGTTTGTTCCTTGTTATAGTTACCATAGGTCAATTTTTACATTTGTAGAATTAGATAAGCCTGATGACAAAATGAATGATAAAATATTTGAATTAATCTAAATCTTCAATTTCAGGGTAAAAATTTCAAAATCCTAATTCTTCATTGAAATTGGTATACAAAGGCCAGAAAGTATGATTTTGGAAGAAAATTCAATTTCGTCAAAAAAGGACTTAGGACCATTTAGCTTTCTCTGCCTAATTACTAATTTTAAACCATTTGAACTAAATCATTCATCTTCAGAGGGTTTCCTCAGCTTCATTTTCATTTTTTCCTTAGAAAAGGTTTTAATAGTCGAATACCCTTTCAAATAAGTCAAGAGAAATAAAATATTTCTCTTAGACAACTATATACTCTTGAAAGTGGCGACAAGAGTAAAAGACAGATTCCAGACAATTGTTTTTTCATTATGTCATGATAACGAGTTTATATATGAAGATTTGACATAATGACGTTTCGAAAAATTCACAAGTTTCCTCATCGGATTAAAAATTAAACTCTAAAAAATACTTATTTTTGCATACAAAAGAGTAAGTGGATAGAATTTAAAATAATATAACTTAAAATTATCTGATTGGTAACCATTGATATTGAAGAAAAATAGGTTCACGGAGTTGAAAACAATGAACAAAGAAAATTGCAGTGCGAGTGGTCGTATAAACGTCACTGAGAACTAATTTGTTGTCCAAAGTTAGATATGTAAATAAATCCATGATTTGCTTGTTTTTGGAGGAGCCTGTTCATATAAAGAAATGGTTATAATCAGATGTTTACATTGGGAGATTATGATTATTTCTGTATCATATTTACAGACCTTAATAACGCGAAGGATTTAACATTATATCCATTCTTCAATAACTATATGTATATATTCTTATAGCGAATTCGGTTATCCTGCACTGGTGAACGCCAGATCACTCCGATCTGCTCCTTCATACTTCTTCTCACGTTCTTCCTTCTCCCTTCGACTCGCTTCAGAGCGAGAAAATCCGAGTTATTTTTTTTTAAATATCTTGTAGCAATTTCTATTGACCGCTACGATATTTTATTACTTAACTTTTTACGAAAAAATAAAATAATAAGAACCCAGGTACTGTTAAAGTACGCTACAGCTTATTATAAAAGTTTCACGAATAAGGGTCATCCAATATTTATTATTCATTTTTGCATATTAAAGTATATGCTCAAAAATTTTATATTTTTGTATTCAAAATGAAAAAAATTTACTTATCGTTGAAATGATTTTCGCAACAATACTGTCCATAAAAGTCATTATAAATCTTGTAATTATAAATTTAATAACAATTTTATAGACGTATTTATAAAAGTATTTATAAAATTTGATAAAAACATCCATACAAAAAGTGAGGTTAGGTTTTCTGGATGCAATATTGCCAATATTTCATATATGTTACGGTTCGCCTAAAGCAATTATTCTAAATTAATAAATTAAATCAATTAAAATAAATTTTTCAGAGTTTCAACGTCATTTATACCAAATAATCTTTCTTCGCTTTTACACCTCGAATCTCAGCAACGTTGAAATTGGTGCACTTCACAAATAAATCGCTCCTCATAAGTGTAATCATTATTGGAAAATTATCCAAACTGGCTTTAACGTATCCATGCATATTGATATTCCATAGAAATTAACCCTTTCAGCTGAAAAACGTTGATGATTAATTATTTCAATTGTTTTTATCAAACTGACCATGTATTTTCTTCTGCTTTGACGGCGCGTGACGTCGCACCATGTGTTTCAAGCCACTAGGGCGCCACATGTTTCGTTTCAAAAATTGACATTTCCGGTTAACCGGAATATTATGTCACCTTTTAATGAATTCTCATAAATTATTAAATGAACAAAATTATGTTTTAATTTCACATTTCAATTCTTTGGGAGTCAAAGTTTATAAAAAGCTCAACTATATGGCAAAGAAAATTTGTGTGGATGGCCCTATTATAACTTTAATTTACTTATACAACTTTCAGAAAGAACTACTTCGAGTTCACGGCATGCCTCGATGGAAACCTTTTAGAAGGAAAAGATTACTTGACAGGGGCCTATTAATAAAAAGGATGGATAATGCAATTCGAAATGAAGGAGGTGTCACAAACGTACCAAATGAAGCATTAAAATGGGTATGTAAGATTTTCTCCCGTATTGAGGGTTAGGTTTGAAAGCAGCTTTAAACTGTACCTCGCCCTTTGGGTTCTTATGTTAGCGCTGACTGCCATGTACATATTCTTCTCGTTACGAACTTAATAAAGATTTATTATTATTATTATTGAATTTATTATAATAAAAATGATTCTTGCAGCTTGCTTCCGGATCCCGGATAGATTTTTTGATCAAAGTAAAAGTGTTCAAGGGGATGGGAAATAGCGGATTCGGACAGACAGAAATTTAACATTACATTTTGAAATCATTTTATCTGCTTGAATACTTTCGTATACGTGAGGTGAAATCTTTAAAAACAAACCATCGAAAGAAACGAGGGTAAAAAATCAGATAGAAGTGAAACAAAATATCCCACACAATCAGACTGGATTTAGAAAAGGGATGGGGAAAATAGATAACATTTACGTACTCAACTACTTAGTTAACATAAACTTAGGGAGGAAAAGAGCGAAATTAGTCGTCTTGTTCGTAGGCTTCAAAGCAGCTTTTGACTCAGTGAATAGAAAAGTGCTATGGCAGGCAATGAAAGAGAGGGGTATAGAGGAAGGGTTAGTTGAGAGGATAAAGGAGATTTTTACTGAAACCAGGATTAGGGTGAAGATAGGGGAGAAAAGGGGGAGGTTTTCTGGACAGGAAGAGGTCTAAGGTAAGGGTGCCCATTCGGTCCGCTACTATTTAATATGCTGCTGGCAGACTTTGAGGAGAAGCTAAAGGAGGAAGGGAAAGGGGGGACGATTTTGGGTAATAGCAAACTATATTCTCTAGCATACGCGGACGACGTAGTTCTATTAGCAGACGATGAGAAGGGGATGAACCTAATGATAAGAATTTTAGAGTATGTGGGAACAAAAGAACGGACGGTGAACGTGGGGAAGACCAAGGTGGAAAGTGTGGAGGAGTTCTGTTACTTAGGTTTTTGGTTTGAGGCAGGAGAGGGAAACGAGTATGGGGTATAGGAAAGAGAAGGTTCAATGATGACTGGAGAATGAGAGTTTGGTTGTTTGATGCGTTGGTTTGGGAGGTGTTGTGTTACGGAGTGGAGGTCTGGGGATGGAAGGAATATAGGAAAGTGGAAAGCATGCATGAGAGATTTCTGAGATGTGTAATGGGGGTTGTTTGGAGTTGCCCAGGATACATGTTAAGGGAAGAACTACGAAGGTAAAAAATTGTAACTAGACAAATTAAGAGAGCCTGGAGGTTTGAAGAGAAGCTAAAAAGGAGAAAGGGGTGCAGAATAGCACAAGTATGCTTGGAAGAAGTTCGGAACAAGGAGACGATTGGCTGTTTGAGAAATTTCAAATGGGAGGAAGAAAGGGAAAAATGTGGAGGGTTTGTGATATACAAGAAGGGGTACTGGTGTGGCAGGGCATAGAGTAAGAGCTATTAGTAAGACAATGAGAAGAGAGATGGACAAAGATTAAGGATTCGAGGTACAGTAGATGGTACATGATGGTCAAAGGGTTGACGGAACCAAAATATTTGCAAAAAATGAAAAAGGAAGACAAATGGAATAGGGTGGTACAGTTTAGAATGGGAGAAGGAGTGAGATATTTTATATATTGGATGGATGAAGAGGATAATCTGTGCAGAGTATGTGGTTGGATGATTTTGTAAGATGGATTTTGGATGGTAAAGGACAGTGAGTAACATGGATGAAGAAACTGGAAGAAGTAAAAGAAAGCAAGGGAAAAGGGCAGAGCCAAACGGGTAATCTTGTTTAAAGGAAAGTAAGTAGCAAAAATTTAAAATTTTGAAATCGTTGAAAATGTATTTGGTGGTAAGAGAAAATGGAAGCCCTGGAAGATTGCTCATTTTTAGAAGTTTAAGAAGTAATAATTGTAAGATTATTATTATTTTAAGTAAGGCGAAACATTAGAATGTAAGCAGCGGTTCAGTTAGATTAAGGATGAAATTCAAATATATGTACAGGGAGCGGAGGCCCTCAAATCCGTAAAAGGGGAGATTAAATATACAATACAATATATGTATTTAAAAAAAGGGTTAAACAACCACCGCAGCGCCACACTGGGAGCAACTGTCATCTAAAAATGACACCACCCTTATTAAGAAGAATTATTGGTAAGTATTGGATCCAGTACTTTTTTCGCGAAAAAGTATTGGATTTCCAATACTTTTTCGCGAAAAAAGTATTAGATCCGATACTTACCAATACTTCTTTTTCATAAGGGCACCTCCCAGTAGAACCACGGTAAATCACACTTATGGCCACTTCGCACGACCGTGAGATGGTTGGCACTATAAAATTACGAATACAGGCTGGCGAAACGCTGATATGTCTTAAGGACACGAAGCGACCCCAGGATGACAGCTTTCTCCACCCATTAGAAAATTGGACATTTCTCGTTTTGGACAATTGACTCTATCTGCCTTGGCGCGTTCGGCAGTGCAGAATCGCGGCCACCCCCGTAAGAGCGACAAAAATGGTAATAAACAACTCTTAGGGCCGCATTATGTCTGCAGATATACGTCGTTCCCGCGTGGGTGGGACACCCAGATAGTATGTGTTCTAGGTACTCAGCGTGTGCAGGACACGTTCTGCACCTATCGCCGGGAACTTCTTAACATAAAATGCGGTCACGGTATACTAAGGTGGAAATGACACAGTCCTGGCATGCGAAAATGCAACTCTTTGTACCTGAATTAAGCCCTGATGATCTGAGAAAAGCAAAAGTTTGCTCCTTCGACAAGGACTTTTTTTCTACAGTTCTGTGAGAGTTTCCGTGCATTTTCTTGTCGAATAGCTGTCGATGAAATTGTTCAACCTCTGCCGTCTTTACTTGGGTTTTTAGAAGTGAAGCATCTACATGGACTAATCCACTGTCCTCACTTCAGATTCTAAATTGAGGCCAAGGGCCTCGGCTGCTTGCTCCGCGGCTTTGTAGAGGAACGCTGCTTTGTCAATCATCTCGCCATTTGCAGCGATGTAATCTGTACTTAGAACAATTCGGTTATGAAGACACTGGAGATTCAGAAGTCCGCGTCGGCCTTGACGGCGTGAGATGTGTAATCGCGGAACTAACGAATTGATTTGCAAGCTTTTATGCATATGCTATGATCTTACGTGTTGTGATTTCAAGGGCCATGAGCTCGTTCTTCGGCCATTGAACCACCCCAAACGAGTAGAGTAGAACCAGGGCGGCAAGCATGTTAGTCGCAGATACCTTGTTAAACGCTGAAAGATTGGAAGACCAAATTAGTCTAAGGAGATGCTTGTATCTGCTTCGGAGAGACTCCTTCACTGATGTTACGTCCTGAATGCGGCTTTGAGGCACGCCTAGGTATGTATACGTCTCTCCAGTGTTAAGATGTCTAATAATACTTATATCTACAAGCTCAGGGTCCTTGGGAACGCCAGTAATCTTTCCTTTCTTCAAATGAATTTTGGCACACTTGTCCAAACCAAAGTCCATCCCAATCTCTCCTGTATAGTTCTTGACGATATTTATAGCAGTTTGAAGTTTGCTTTTACCAGCGGCATAGATCTTCAGCTCATCCATATAAAATACATGAGTTACCTTATGCTCACGCTGATTAGTGTCGCCACAGAGGTATCCAGGAGAATTTCATAGTGCGAGAGATAGAGGCAGAAGTGTGATGCAAAAAAGGAAAGGGCTCATACTATCCCCTTGAAAGACGCCCCTCTGGAAGGTGACCTTGTTCGTCGTCAGACGATGATTCCTAGATGAGATGGTAAATCTAGTTTTCCAAAGAGGCATCAGTCTCTCTATGCATCTCACTATGTGTGGATGTACCTTCAAGCTTTCCAACAGACAGATGATAGGTCTATGAGAGGTTGAATCGAAAGCTTTCCGGCAGTCAATCCAGGCCATTGACAGGACGCGCTGATGGGCGACAGCGTCTTTACAGACACACCTGTCAATCAGCAGGTTCTCTCGACACCCTGCTACACCTTTTTTCGAGCCTCGTTGTTCGTACATCTCTCGCCATACAGGCTCAATTCGTCGAACGATCCTGTTGTTTAGGACAGCTGTAAAGATCTTATACAGTGTGTTTAAACAAGTTATTGGCCTGTAATTCTCTGGTCTGGACAAGTTGCCTTTTTTCGGTAGGAGTATAGTGCGTCCTAACACCAGCCACTGCGGAATGGGCGTCTCCGACTTTAAATATGAGGTGAATATGCGGGCCAAATGTTGGTGTATAGAAGTAAACTTCTTCCACCAAAAGTTCTTAATACAATCTGGTCCAGCACCGGAAAAGTTCTTCGTGCCTCTAAGTGCTTTTTTCACCTCTTCGGCAGTGACTGATGGGCACTCCTCCTCAGATTTTATGAGGCTGTCGCAAAACTCCTTGAAGCGGATGATATTGTCAGTATCTTCTTTCAACTCTAGTGTTTTCGTGATCTTGTACACCTCTCTCCAAAAAGTCTCTACCTCCTTGGGCTTGGGTGGATTTTTTACAAAAACAGGGGGATCACTGAAGAGGCGTGATGGGTCAGCAAGAAACTGTTGATTCTCCCTGTTCCATCTCTCCCTCTTCTGTATCCTCCTCCTTGCGTCAGATAACAGCCTTATTTTGTCAACAATATGCTGCTTGATTGTCAGCAGCTTTGACTTGTTCAGTGTGTGATTCAAGGTCCTTAGTTCTTGGGCGAACTTTCGAATCCTTTCCGTGAACGGTCCACCAGATGTTATGTAGTCAATCACACATTGAACACGGGACGCATTCTGTCTTGCCCATCCAATTTTCTTGTTCAGTTGATGCAAGCGTCTTCTGGTCTTCTGATCCATCGTCGGTTTCAGCCTTCGATCTGAATCAGCCAAAGCTCTCGCAGCACCATAAACTGAGCAATTGATGGTCCAGAGGTCGGACTCTTGCGAGATATCTCCACGAAGGGAGGCATTCATTTCAGCCAGATCTTGGGGCTTAAGAGGAACTTGCATGTTGATGTTCCTCCTTGTACTGAAATTGCGATCATCTTCCAGAAGGTGCCTGCTTTCTGCGGTTGGTCTTAATGTCGTTTCATCTTCGTCTGCAGCTTGTTCAAGCAGCGGTTGAGGAAGCGTTCCGCGTACATATCCATTTTTCCGGAGGTAGTCGGCTTGATTTCGCAAAGACTGATGCGAAACGTATTGAAGCTCTGGGTGTTTCTGGCACCACAGAGTATGCATACGCGCCATAAAGGCTCCGCGAACAGGGATAATACTGGCATCGTAGCAGTCTAGCACGTCATTCTTAAGTTGATCCGTCCACTGAATGTGGGCGTTTCGCCGGTTCGTCGTCGTGTTTCCATCTAAATTATTTTCAGCACCCCGAACTCTAGGATGATCGGCATTGTTTGCCGATCCATTGTCGGGTGCTCTGCGCGTTCGATCGTTTTGAACCGCATCTACAACATTTTGGTGGTTTGTTGGTTTCATTGTTGTTCCCACGAGCAGCTAGGGAAAGGGTTTGCCAATCCTTGTAGAGCCCCGCGTGCAAGGATAAGGCTGATACTCTGAGACGTCGCCCGGTATCCCAGAGTCACCGTTAAAGACACCTCACCCAGGTGCCATGCAGCTTTCGGCACGGTTCTCACACTTTCGCTTAGGGGTTATTCCTTCGGGACCATCCCTGGACAATTGTCCGCGACTGCTTATTAATTATTGTAACCATATTCAGCAAAAACCCTTGGTACGGGGACCCTCTATCCGCAACCCGAGGACGCGTTCGGTGGCTTTGTCATAAGCCCTTCGGTTCTATTCCAAGGGAATCGAAACCGAAACCGAATATATATATATATATATATATCATGCATATATATAGATCATGCATATGCATAAAAGCTTGCATATCAATTCGTCAGTTCCGCGATTATACATTTCACGCCGTCAGGGCGGACGCGGACTTCTGAATCTCCAATGTCTTCATAACCGAATTGTTTTAAGTACAGCTTACATCGTTGCGAATGGCAAAGATCGTCTCCTAAAGATGGTCAGAAACCACGAGATGATTGGCGAAGGAGCGTTCCTTTACAAAGCCGCGGAGCAAGCTGCCGAGGCCCTTGGCCTGAATTTCAACATCAGAAGTGAGGAAAGTGCATTACTCCATCTAGGTGCTTCACGTCTAAAATCCGAAGTAAAGAAAGCAGAGGTTAGAAAATTTCACTAAGAGCTACTCGACAAGCATATGCACGGAAACTTTCACAGAAATGTAGAAAAACAGTCCTTGTCAAAGGAGCAAACTTTTGCTTTCCTCAAATCATCAGGGCTCAATTCAGGTACAGAGGGCTTCATTTTCGCATGTCAGGACGGTGTAATCTCCACCTTGAGTACCTAGAACACATACTATCGGGGTGTCCGACCCACGCAGGAACAGCGTATATCTATAGACATAATGCGGCCCTAAGAGTACTTTATTACCACCTTTGTCGCTCTTACGGTGTTGGTCGCGACCCTGCCCTGCCGAACGCTCCAAGGGATATAGAGTCAATTGTCCGAAACGAGAAGTGCCAGATTTTCTGGAACTACGATTTTCGGGCAGCAGTCTCCGTTGCGCACTCGAGGCCTGACATTGTTCTCCAAGACTTCGAGAAACGAACGATATTCGTGATCGAATTCTCGGCTCCCTCCGAATACAACATCACTGCAAAGGAGAAAGAAAAAGAGGAGAGGTATCAAGACCTTAAAAGAGAGCTGCAACGACTGTACCCAAAATATTCGGTACTAGTAATTGTCCTTGTGATAGGTGCTCTCGGAGGAGCTAAATTATCACTGGTTCGTAACCTTAAAGCCATACCCGCGTGCCAAAAATATGCCAAGGCACTTGCGAGATGGATGCAGAAAGCTGTCATCCTTGGGTCGCTTCGTGTCCTCAAGACACACGAGGGTTTCGCCGGCCTGTCGTTGTGATTTCGTCGTGCCCTGTGACCAAGCATCTCACGGATGTGAGACGTGGCCATAGGTGTATTTTACCGCGGTTCTACTGGGGGCTATTGACATTTTCTTTTTAGATGGCAGTTGCTCTTAGTGGTACCCTGCGGTGGTCGTTTAACTTTTTTTTTTTAATTATATAGGTATATACATACACTATAATTTGGTATTTACGGCAAGTAAGAATGCATTATTTGGCGGTGTTTTTTACCCTCGTTTCTTGGAAGGTTTGTTTTGAGAGATTTCACCCTTTTTTTATTTGTGAATTATTTACTGTCGTGTAAATTATTATTATTATTATTATTTTAACATGAACATATCTATACGATGAGCTTTTGTATCTAGTTCACATTCTAGTCGCATTCTAGTTACAGTATAGTTTGTGTTGTATACCTTAAAAATTCATATTTTTTTTAGAAAATGCATTCCTTCGATTTAAAATGTAACTAAGTTTTTGAAAATTAATTATTTTCTTGAAAATTCGTCTTCTTTTTCCACAAAAATTAATCTGTTTGGATTGAAAATGTCATTTTTTGTTGAAAATCAAACATGGTATAAGAGGATTTTTGTTTCTCATTACAAATACGGCGTAAAAATGGGAAAGTTCAAAACATTGGATCAACAATGGCAGATAAAACTATGATCGGATCAACAATGGCAGATAAAACTATGAATACAGCATCACCGAGAGTGCAGATATGTCTTTTGAGCAAGCACAAGACGCACGTACACACGGGTACATACGAACCTGGCATTTCATAAATGGTGCTTCAAACTAAAACCTCAACTTTGCTTTATCAAAGACTGATATAATGTGAATAGTTGATGTTGCCGCCGTTGGAGCCGCCGCACAGTGGGCTAGAAGCCACAAAATGTTGGTTATAAGTCGATTTTTCAAGTTTAACATTTCAAGAAAATGAATTCATAAATATATTTAGCAATACCTATATATCATGAAAGCGAAGAAAAGTGTTTAAGAAATTTTTTTCAGCATTTTTGAGCCCCTGAAAGTTACCCAACTACAAAAATCGATTTCAATTGATTATCCATAACTGAATTTGAGTGATGCTGTGTGAAAAGTAATAACCAAATTTTTGACAAGTATGATTTATATTTACCGCATATTATATGATCTTTCTTAATATGACGTTTGAAATAAGAATTTGAGAAACGTTCATAATGTTATTTAACTAAGCCTAATGGCTAAAAATGAGATTAAAACTTAAAATTTTATAATAAATAAGTAATTTTGGCAAACCTTGCCGAAAAAATGAGATCGTGGAAACATTCTGAATGTATGTGAGTAAAGTTTCGCTAAAAAATTAGAGCCGGGAAATGCCGGGAATTAGTGTAGAATGTCATTTTATAACAAAAATTATAATGCACGGTATTGTGTGCATCATTGCACTCATACATTTTAGAAAGAATTATTTGCAGTTCTAAAGTCAATTTTAGCCGTTTTCTGCTGGTTTTTATTCATAAAAATAAATTCTGAAGTCTATTGCTAAAAAATCATTCTGAAAAAATATTGCAACAAAAAGTATAAGGATTTGTAAGGAGTTCTGTTGAAGGTAAGTTTCAGTCTACTTGTTAGCTGGTCACAACTGTATTGAAACAGGTTCCTCGCAGAGCTCTCGGGCGGACCACGCGGCTCGAAAGTCGGGACATAGCTGTAAAGCTATACTTGCGTCAGGTAGGTTATATAGCTTCAAAGATATTGTAATTTTTTTAGTACACTACTCTTTTTTATGTTAAGGAATACTTCTTATGTTCATTACTTTAGTTTGAATAAGCCATAGTGGTAATAAAGATATAAATATTATGAAGAAAATGGGTGTTCTTATTGACTATATTTTCCAAAAATCTTTCTTGGACTCACTGTACATTGTGAAAATATCTGTTTAGCTTTTTACTTTTGGTTTGAAAATCACAACTCTTGTCACTAAGAATGCATTATATGGCGGCGTACTGATCAAAGGCGATACTAAAGCAGTTCATAAAAACCTGACTCTCGTTATCGTCAAGGATTATTTCAGACGGTTCCTGAAAACAATTGTGCACACCGTTGAAAATTTTCGAAAAGTTCGAATATATTTAAGACATTTTTTTAAAAGTTGAAAGTCAAAAACAAGACTTCGGGTTTGAACTTCTCCATAAATACAAAGTGATTGATAGTAGTGAATGAAGGGATAAGCCATTTTTGGAACCTGTCACTCGTTACCCAGGCACGCCGCTGTGATGAGTATTCACATGGAAAGCAGCGTACATTTTTAAAACACCTTCGCTTGGCAGACTTGCCAATGACTAAGGGAATCAACTTATCACTAACGTCACGATTTGCACACAACAGTACAGTCAGTCTGTCTTTACTTAGCATTCCGCCATGACAATCTTAAGCTTTGAATTTAAAGGAATTATCTGGCATAGGATTTAAAAAAATCCAAGTTCGTCTGTGTTGTAGATGCAATCCAGTGTATAGTCCTGCAGAAGTCCTTTCACTGTATGAGAGTTCCAAGTGATTATAACCGATTCATCAACAGATTCCGCCTCACCACTGATTTGTCCATAAACGATACCGGGACGTTTACGGAAGCGATCAAGCCACCCTGAGGATGCGGTAAAATCTCCTAATCCAATTTCTCGAGCTATCTCTAAAGCCTTCTCCTGTAAGATTGGTCCATTCACAGGAATTTTAATTGCACGAGCTTGATAAAACCATTCGAGCAAAATGAACTCCAAGTTATCATATTTTCCTGCCTTAAATTTTCTTCTTTTACCGAAACCTTCGTCCTAGAAGGTAAGCAAGAGCGGGAAATTTACGCGTGATAACATCGGGCAACACTGTTCCTTGGAGTCAGGTCTCTAGCCGCGGATGACCTTACGTGGAAGACAAGACAGTTGGAGATGAAGGTTTCACCTCTGGATACTTTTTTAGAGCTTCCAATCTTTGTAGAATTTAAGAGGAACAGTGTTGACGGACCAGATGGAGTGATCCCAGGAGAACAGCCTTTTGCATCCGGTTCGCGATGAAATTATGAAATAATTATTATTTATTAATATAATATAATATAATAATAATAATAATTATTATTATTATAGATTAGCAGTTCGAACTCGAAAGTTCATTGCCTCACTAACACGAGACCGCCAAACAACTCTATCCTGTGCATCCTCCATACAGTTTAGGTAATCATGACCTAGTTCTTTTAGATCATCCCTTACATTTTTCTCCCATCTGTTTCTCGGTCTGCCTAGAGGTCTCTTACCAATCGGTTTCCCTCTTGAAACTTGCGCCACTGTTCTTTCATTTCCCATTCTTGCTACATGCCGCGCCCATCTTAATTTATGCGCTTTCATTACTCTATTAAATTTGCTGACCCGTAGAGAGCATGCAGCTCATCATTATGCAGTTTTCTCCATTCACCTGTCTCTTCGTCCCTTTTTGGACCATAGATTTTTCTAAGTACTTTATTCTCGAAAACTCTAAACCTATTCTCCTCTCCTTTCGTCAGTGCCCACGTTTCGCACCCGTACATGACGACCAGCATTATTATCGTTTTGTAAATTCTCACTTTGATGTTTCTAGATAGAAATCGCGATTTTAGTAGCGTGTTTGCTGCAAAATAGCACCCATTGCTAGCGTGCAGCCGCGCGTTGATTTCCGTTTTAATCTTATTTTCGCTAGTTATAATAGACCCGAGGTATTTAAACTCGCTAACCCTTTCGAATTTCATATTTCCGGCCAATAGATCCCCGTCTTGATTACTTTGTTCGGATCTCACGACGGTCATATATTTTGTGTTCGATTCGCTAACTTCCAAGCCAATATCTTTGGCTCTTGTGATCAAGATTTCTGCATTTTTAGCTACCGTTTCTTTATCATCCCCTAGTAAGTCGAGATCATCTGCATATCCAAGAATTTGTATTATCCCATTGAGGGTAGCACCGGTCGGATTCGCCTGCACTTGCCTAAACACGTATTCTAAAACTAAGTTAAAAAGGACGCACGAAAGTGCATCGCCCTGTTTCAGGCCATCGCCGATCGAGAACTCTTCAGATAAACTTCCGTTTACGCGTATTCTGGCCCTGCTGCCGCGTAAGCCAATTTCGATAAGTCTAACTAATTTTCTTGTTACACCCAAGAACTCTAGGATCCAATACATTCGTGCGCGTATAATAGAGTCGTAAGCTTTTTTGAAATCGATAAATAGCTGATGCACTGCTTCTTTAAATTCCCATTTTTTTCTAGCAGTTGTCTAATTGTCAACATTTGATCGCTTGTAGATCGGTTTCGGCGTACATTTAATAGTTTGTCGAAATAGTCTTTCCATAAATTCAGTCTCTCTGTCGCATCGGCTACTAGATTGTCATTTTCGCCCCTCATTACTTCCGCTCTACTTTGAACGCCTTTCCTTATAAAATTGATTGCCCTGTACATCTCGCGCGGGTTATTTTGTTTATTATGCGTTTCTATTGCTAGTATTTTATTCTTTTCCCACTCCCTTTTCTTGGATCTATAAAGCCTATTTGTATTTTTACTAATCTCGAGATACTTCTTATGTGTTTGTTCGCACTTATTTTACAGACTACTTAGTCTGGCCTTCCGACGTTTTTCAAACCAGAGTTTGCACTCTTCGTCAAACCATGGTTTGCTTTTAGTTACTTCCTTTAAACCTATCGTAAGTTTCGCGGCTGCCTTTATCGCCTTTTTCATATTGCTCCACAGTGTTTCCGGGTCCTCTGCGTAGTTATTGTTATCGTCTCTATGTTCTTGGAGAGCGTCGAAACTATTGGAAATCTCAACTTGATAATTTAATGTTTCTGTTGCTGTTTTGAATTTATCTATATTGAAACAAATTGTTGGCTCTGTGCGGCTTGTTTTCTTACTCAACGCTAGCCTAGATCTTAGTTTTACTATCACGAGAAAATGGTCAGAATTTAAATCCACTCCCCTATACGATCTTATATCGAGAAAGGTTTGTATGTCGTCTTCTGTCAATTAGAACGTGATCAATCTGATTGTGAGTGATACCATCTGGTGATGTCCAGGTGGCCTTATGTATATTTTTATGCTTGAAATATGTGTTTTTGACAACGAGGTTCTTTGAAGCTGCAAAGTTCAATCAGAAATTCAGCGCGACGCATGCGCAGAGCGGTTGGGGAGCAAGATTGGGAGCACTGCACATGCTACATAATTTCTCATCTGAACTAACTCAAAATCTATTCGAATTATTTATTTCAAATTGTTATACGTAATTTCTTTATTCTTGCTCTTTTGTTTGAAAAACACTGACTATTGTTTATCTAAACGCACTACATAATAACGGAACAAAAATATGCAATTTGCAACAGTTTTATTTATTCGAAAAAATGTTATTCACAATGAAAATAAATCATTCCTTCTAACTAATGAATGTTAAAAAAGATTCTGCGAATTTTTCTTTTTCTCTCACACATTAAAAAAAAACAAAGAATCAGACCAATTTTTCTCATTTTTCTTATTTTTTCAACCACTAATATAAAAAAGAAAGCTATTATATGGTAATTTTTTTTCAAGTCTACATGCCAATAGCTTTAATTTGAGCCATAGTCGAAGAAAATCGGACTAAAAAAAAAGCTTCCAGCATGTGGGTTTATATAAACGAATTTGTCTCATTTTCTTATTTTTCTTTTGTCTTAGCCACTAATATCAAAAACGAAAACCATAACGTTTCAAATTTTATTATTTGATCTCCATTTTGCATGCCAGTAGTTTTAATGCGAGCCATCCCCGAAGAAAATCCGATTAAAAGGAAAGCTTCCAAAATAATTTTCTTCTTATCCCTTAATTTCTTCTCGAATTTCACAATCGCTGGCACAAGATTATAAGGGTTTCTTAAAAAAAATTGAAAAAAAATTCACAAGCACCTTCAAGGTATCACAAAAAAATTCGCAGGACCAATTTATGACAACCTGCGAAATTTGGTTGCAATGGGGACGGCGACTGACACTTTCGGTCGCTATGAGCGCTAGTAAGCGTGGAGGCACACCAGGCGGCGCACAGTGGTCCAGGAACGACAAAAGTTGGTCAAAAGTCTAGATTTAATTTAATTTTCACTAAAATTGGTACTCAATAATAATGAAGGTCACTGATAACGAATTTGATACAAAAAATTCAAAATTCAAAATGGTGGATAAAAAATGGCATATCACGTCGATGCAAAACATGAAAAGA
Source organism: Andricus quercusramuli (assembly GCA_932178445.1). NCBI lineage: Eukaryota > Metazoa > Arthropoda > Insecta > Hymenoptera > Cynipidae > Andricus > Andricus quercusramuli. Next base: position 30,650 of record CAKNXH010063475.1, on the reverse strand, counting down.
TAGAGAAAAGTCGTATTTTATCGTATCTAGGAAAAGCTTGAATTTTCGTCTTTAATTTATTTCTTGTCACACTCTGATACTTCTGCACAATTTTCTTCTAAAAAAAGTTCGCAAAATTTCCATGACCCTTTTCTCGATCAAAATTAAAGAGATGTGCATTTGTTTTAAACCTTTCCATTTTTAACTCGATAAAATGGAATTAGGCAAAATATTAATGTAGGAACAAGATTTTCCCGTGTCTTCTTGAAGAGAATTTTCTCAAGACTGACAAGAGTTGTGATTGTCTAACCAAAAGTAAATGGCTGAACAAATATTTTCACAATGTACAGTGAGCGTAGGGTCCAGGAAAGATTTTTGGAAAATGACACCAAACCTGAACACCGATAAAAGGGTTCAAGTTGACATTCTTGTCAAAGTAAGTTCCTGCGAACTTGTTTTGATACGGTTCTGCCAGAAAGCTGAAACCGTGGAGAATCTAGTTCCTGGGATCTTTTTGGAGGTCGTACGATGTATCGATTTCCGCCTCGTCGGACTACCCGGAGGGCTTTGGCATTGGTGTTCGGATACCCAGCGTTTTGGTGGTACCGGAGTTCATTTCCCCCTCTGTCTCCCCGCTCAAAGAGTTGAGGGAAAAAATCGCTCCGTCCCGGTAAGAAGAGAGGAATAAAAAAAAATCAGAATCTGAATTCCCATTCATACGTGAATTTCCTTCCGTTGAAAGTGCCAACAACGAGTGAAAAAAAATCCAAACCTATTCCTTTTAATCGACTTAGAAAAATGTAATGGAAGCGTATTGGGAGGAATTAAAAAGTGGAGGAATGCAAAAGGAAGAATAGAAAGAAAGAAAATAATGTCACTTTGAAGACGCAAAATCTAGTCCTTTTAATCGAATCAGAAAAATTTAATGGACGCATATTGGGAGGAATTAAAAAGTGAAGAAATGTAAAAGAAAGAGTAGAAAGGAATAAAATAATGTCACTTTTAAGGCGCAACTGTAAATTGAAATAAATTCTTTTTTTTAATAAATGAATATTGTATTACATTTATAAATTGCGGGTGCAAAGAAATTTTTTTTTGTGAATTATATGAACATTTCATTATTAATCTATTTAACAGAAACATATTTTGACCGATTTCATATGAAATCTGTCTTGGAACACATTTAAATTATATTAACATTCTTTTTTAATGTACGTGCTTACGCCAAATCTGTCATAGAGTTTTTATTAACTTTAAAAATATAAAAGATTATCAAGTTCAAATGATATAATAAATAACATTATATAAATAATACGTAAGTTACATATCAGTCCGACCGAGATCAATTCGAAGATATAATTTTAATAAAAAAATTTGTAATATAAAAAGTATTAAGTCTAAAGGAGAAACAAAATAAAATATCGTGAAATTATTTACTCATATGACAGTGGTACGCACTACTGCGGTGCGAATTTGCATGGATAACACAGTCACAAAAAAAGGAATACGGAGCCAGAAAAACGATCTATCCAGCATAGTCGAAATCAAAATTTTTTAAATTTTTTGCTTACCATTTTTTTGGTTTGACTTTGGATTTTTTATTTAGGTTCAATTTTTGCAACTTGACTGCTAAACATCTGCAATCGTTTTTAGGGTTAGGAGAGGAGAGGAGATGTTTAGTAGCCAACTTGCAATCAGAAGGAATTTAAATAATCCAAAATAAAGCATGTAATTATGGAATTAAAAATGACCATGACAAAAAAATTGAAATTTCCAAACTTACGTTGCACACGGAGGAATAGAAATCATTTAAGTGCACGCATTTTGTGGACAGATTAGGAAGAATTACATTAATCGAAAAAACAGCATGTAAGTATGAAATTAAAAATAACCATGAGAGATGTGCCTACTGCTCGCATTAAGAGGAATTAAAAAATGGAATATATGTTCGCCTGTATGGAACACAACCCAAGTGGCATTCGTTAAGGAAATAAAAAAGAATTGGTTTCGGAGATAAACCTATTCTTTCGTTGGGCACTTCTCCTGATGGAAAATTAGCACATTCAAAAAAATTAAATAATACTCAGTCTTTCGTTTAAATATGAAAGTATTAATTTTTTTGAAATCTTCTCTTCTTGCCGGGGTTCTGGACGAAAGTATGAAGGAGAGAACCTCGATCCTTGTGAAAGAACCGTTGGAAAATAGGTAACGACCTCGATCCTCTCAAAAGGACCGTAGAATAAGAGGAAAACCTTGATTCTCGAAAAAGGACCGCAGGATAGTAAAAGAATCTCGATCCTCGTGAAAGAAGCGTAGGACAAGAGGCCAAGAAACCTAAAGTGGTCTTTAGCAGACGTCAAAAATATAGTCAACATGAATACCCATTTTCTTCTCAATATTTATATCTTTATTGACGCTATGGCTTATTCAAACTAAAGTAATGAACATAAGAAAACTTTCCTGAACATAAAAAAGGGTAGTGTACTTAAAAAATTACAATATCTTTGAAGTTATTGCCTGCCCGACGCAAGTAGGTTTACATCTCTGTCTCGACTTTTGAGTCGCGTGGTCTGCCCGAAGGCTTTGCGAGGCACCTGTCTCAATGCAGTAAGTGACCAGGTAACAAATAGATTAAAACTTACCTTTAAAAGCAATTCTCACAAATCCGTATGTTTTTTTTGTAATAACTTTCCAGAATGATTTTATAGCAATAGGGCAACAAGTGTACAACATATTTTTATGTTATAAATAATTGTGAAAGTTGATTAAAATAACGTCAAAAAATATTATTTGACTGCAGAATTTGTTTTTCTAAATAAAAACAAGCTAAAACGACTAAAATTGAATTTAAAACTGAAAATAATTAGTTCTAACATGTAGGAGTCAATGATGTACATATACCCTGCATTTTAATTTTGTTTTATAAATTAACGTTCTACACTAATTCTTGGAATTCCCCGGCTCTAATTTTTTAGCGAAACTTTGCTCACATACCTTTGAAAAATTACATATTTAAGTTAAGTTAAGCTTAAGTTTTAATCTCATTTTTAGCCATTAGGCTTAGTTAAGTAACAATATTAATGTCCATGAAATTTTTATTTCAAACGTCATATTAAGTAATATATAATATGCGGCCTAGGGCGCGCACCTGTTGGATCTCGCGCTTCGCTCTCGATAATGTATTCACCTCGCGCTACGCGCTCGGACACGTTTACCTGACGCTTTAAGCTCGGTTCCTCTGCTTTCGCACTTTGTGTGCTCGCTATTGCGCACTTCGCGGGCTAATACTTTCTTAGTAAGCATCATCGTTATGACCTTCTTTTGATTTAATTATGTCAGTTTTACATAAAAGGAAGAACTAATTTTCTTAAGGTTCTATGGGTCTTAAGGAACACATTCTCATCAAGACACTTGCGCTCCGAGCTCGATATTCAGTTTAAAAATTACGTAAACCTCGCGCTTCATGTTCGTTTCTGTTCATCGTATAATAGAAACCCAAAAGTTTGAGCGCGCTTGCGGCGCGAGATTTGGTTGTCGTGCTTTGCAACGACCATAGGTTATGTTTTATGTTCTTCAGATATAAATGACTAAATTTGTATTTGATTTAAAAAATGAAGAAAAAAATTCCTTTACTTCAGCGTATATTTCCGTATATTTCTAATAAATCATGCAAGCAGAAAAATGTTTTTCAACTATCTGAAAAGGGGAGAAAAAAATTATCTAAGTCGTTTTTGTAACATATACAGGGTGACCCATTTTAATCTATTATCTCTAATATCTTCTAAACTACCACATCAACATAAAAAACGGTTCATAGAAAAGTTGACCAGCACATAGGGGGCAATTTAACTGTACCATTGATTTTGACTTTAAGGTCAATTTTCAAGGTCATTTCAAGGTCAAGACGATTTTTTAAAATGGAAACCCCTATTTTTGACTGCAGATTTGAATAAAGCGGAAAATTTTACGTCAAAAATGTACTATGGAAATTTTGGTTTTGTGACCTTGAAGAGGTCAAAAACAAGGTTACATGCACAAAAACGATCAGATGCCCTTTTTCTGAATTCACGTGGTTTTCTGGGTAAAGCAAATGTTTAAGATGCTTTAAAAAATCGATAGAATGTAGAAATGTGAACTACCTTGACCACCTTCAAGCCACGACCTTCAGGTCAATTTTCAAGGTAATTTAAAGGTCAAGCCGATTTTTAAAAATAGAAATCCCTATTTTAGACTGCGGACTCGTAAAGAACGGGAAATTGTACGTGAAAATTGGTATTTTAAAATCTTTCATTTTGACCTGCAGGCGGTCATATCAAGGTCAATTATTTGAAAAGCGCTTTGAAGCTTTTTTTTTAATTTAATGGTTTTCTGGGCAATCTCAACGTTGAAGTTGCCTTCAACAAGTACAAGATAAGTTGCACAAATTTCGACGACCTTGACTAAATTGACCTTCAAGTATATTTTCCAGGTTCATGTCAATGTCAATTTTTTAAATAAAAAAGTTGCAAAAAATGAAAGCACCTTGACTTTACTTTTAGCGTTACCAGGAAACAACGATGTGGACGTAGTAAGTTCTGTTTCCTTTGGGGTGCTTGATTATCGTGAGTCCCCTTGCCTCTCACGTTTGGGGTGCTTGATTATCGTGAGTCCCCTTGCTTCTCACGTTTTAGTATGCTTGTTTATCGTGAGTCCCCTTGCCTCACCGTTGAGATTGGACAGAAAACCAGTAAATTAAAAAAAAGGTTATAAGCGCTTTTTAAATAATTGACCTTGATATGACCTTCTGCAGGAAAAAATGAAAGATTTTAAAATATCAATTTTCACGTACGAATTCCCGTTCCTCACGAGTGCGCAGTCTTCAATAGGGATTTCTATTTTAAAAAATCGTCTTGACCTTTAAATGACCTTGAAAATTGACCTGAAGGTCGTGGCTTAAAGGTGGTCAAGGTGGTTCACGTTTTTACATTCTATCGATTCTATCTATTGTCGATGAGGATGTAACATGTAATCAATGTATTTATACAAACAAAATTCTATTATATTAAATATTATATGAAATTTGCAGAATAATGAAAAAATTCATGTAATTCTTTACTTGGTCCGGCACTGCTTATTCAGATACTGCAAAATAAAGTATAAATTGTGTCCATTCAGATGATTTTATCATTTATTCCGTTATACTCGGGCGTGTCAGCAGTAAAGGCTTCCAAATTATTATACCATTAAGCCATTTCCCTTCCGGGGAAGGCGTGACTCACTCGGTTGGAAAATATTAGTGTTGGGAAGGAGGTATAGATTTTTTAGATTGATCTCAAATTTTCGTGTTATTTATTCTAATAACACGTTCGTTCCGCATCACTGCCATGACACAGGTTGCTGATCAATCTCGCTAGCGATCGCCCCAAGTGAAGAGCTTCACAAGGTTGTTATGTGAGGTTCCCCACTCGGACCCATTAGTATCCAAAGTCTTTTGTTTCAGGCGTCATTCACTCTACTCACATTCTTTTTATAAACTATTTGTCGCTACACTTTTCTGCCCTGGCATACTTCTTTAGCTTCCTTCACGTCTAAGCATTTTTTCATGCAATCTCTCCTGTTTTTTGTGGCTTCTTATGTCTTTTCGGATTAAGGTCTCATTCACACATTCGAACGATTCTTTCCACGGTCTGCCTCTGGGCATACTGCCATTTACTTTACCTTTATACACCTGTTTCGTTAGATGTTCATCTTTCATTCTTTCAGCATGTCCGAACCATCTTAACTGATTTCGTTCCCATATGTCAACTAGTGCCTCTTCTGTACCACATTCATTGAAGATTATTTCGTTTCTCACTTTGTCCATCAATGTTTTCCCACAAATTGTGCGCAGAGGTTTCATGCCAACTGCTTTAATTTTTCTATTATCCTTTTCTTGAGAGGTCCCGGTCTCGCTACCGTATAGCACAGTCGGTACAAATATAGAATCATGTATGGCCATTTTACCTTTTTTTATATATTTTTACTTCTGAGAATGAACCCTGCTCTACCGATAACCTTCTGACCCTCGTTTATGCGCGTATCGAACTCCCCATCTATCTTCCCGTCACAAGTGAATAGTCTACCTAGATACATGTAATTATCAAATTGTTCTAATCTATCATCATTTAGGACAATGTCGTACATTGTTTTCTCACATTTTCCTTCAAACACTATGCTATTTGTTTTATTTACGTCAATTTTGAGGCCCATGTTCTTCATGCTTGTATTAAATTTATTCAACATTCTCTGCAAGTCCTTAATTGATGCTGCCATAACAATCTTGTCATCTGCGAAAGCTAACCCACGTACCTTAACTGTTTCGAGATCTACACCATCTTCGTTGAAGAGGGCCATTCTTAGACACTTATCCATAAATATGATAAATAGCCATGAGGACATAACGCATCCTTGTTTCACTCCTTGCACAATATCGAACCAGTTACTCAGTTTCCCATTAACCCTGACTCTCGGCTTATTACCTGCATATATTATTTTTATTGCTGGAGGAGCTATCCATTGACTCCGCACTCTTTGATGACTTCCCAAAGTTTACTTCTATCCACCTTGTCAAATGCTTTTTCTAGGTCAAAAAACGCACAAAAAACTTTCTTTCCTACTTTCAAACTTTTTTCTGTGATCTGTCTCAAGCTAAATATTTTATCCGTACAGGATCTTCCTGGCATAAATCCACTTTGGACTTCCCATATCTTTTCTTCTGTTATTTTCATTACTCTGCACATGAGTGTTTTTGAGTATATTTTATTGAGAGTACTTAAAAATGTTTCTCTAAGTTATGTTCATGTGTTCCTGCGTTAATGGACTATAATTATATTACATATTTACAACAAAACTTTATCTTATTGCAGGCAGTATCCTTCCGAGGTTTAAATCCAGTGAACATGTCAACTGAATCAATGCAGGAATGGCTTAATCAATGGCTCAGTGTGTCATCTGAAATCAACGAACTAAGCATTTCACTGCTTCTTCACTGTCCTATTTTATTGGCTTACAATCATCCTAGCAATTGGACTTTATTATATCGCAAGATATAAAGAAAAAAGAGCGACATCTTTGTATATACTTTTGTAGACTGTTCTTTTTTCTTTGTAAGGCCTCAACTATTGCGAGCCTAAGATCCCATGGATGATAGTTCTCGTAATCATTATTATTATGTTAATAATCTACACTCTTAAAGAAAAGTATTTGAAACACTACCCACTTCAATAAAATATTTATTCCCATTTTTTCCCCAATTATTTTGTATACATGTGACTAAATTAGGTGTGTGCGTTTTGTAGAATCGAACGTGGAATTTTCAATAAATTTATTTGATCTATCTGGTCGTAAAAAATCCGATATTCGACGCGCCCTAGGTCGGATCGGTTTATTCGATTTGATCGGCCTGCCTGTTGAATCCGGAAATAAAATAGTCGGCGCACGCCGCACCGGATCGGTTTTTCAATTCGATCAACCCGCGCCTCGAGATCGGAAATTCGATATTAGGCGCATCTATCTCATCTAGTGACTATAGTCCATAAATAAGCAAAACAGGTCGTTAGTATCCATATATAAATTAATCAAAATGTCCAAATGGATTCAAGAATCAATTATGGTAAGTTTTCTCCATTAAAGTATCTTATGCAATGCAAAGGAATTTAAATATACCTCCAAAATTAATAGTTTTTGAAAGCTTAAATGAATATGCTCAGAATATTTGCACCTATTATTTTCACAAGTGATCGAAACTTAATAAAACAGCGTTTATAGTGATGACTGATCCATATTTCTTTTATATTTCTTTATAATTTCGTATTCTATGGGTTGAGAAGTCAAAAATTTTGATCACATACTCTTTACATCAGAATTAGTAAGTTCTAACGAATAAAGAATAATCAAGAAATCAAATTTTCTTCGATGGTTCAAATAATTTTTTCCTGTGTTACGATTTTTTTTAAATCAAAAATACTATGACGTTTCGGCTAATTCTTAGAGCCTTCTTCAGGTGTACACCTCGTTAAATGTTTACAAATTGGTTATAAGAGCAATGTTTTATATAAAATAGTAATAGTAGACTAAAAAATTATATCAAACTTTTGCAGTCTGCTACACGTTGGTGATTTAAAAAAATCATTCTTCAAAAGATTGAGATATCAAGGCAAAGTAAAGAAAATGGCGATTGCAACGATTATAAGTTTTATATGTTACGAGCCTCAAAAAAATTAGAGAGGTTCCCAAAAATATGTGTAACATTTTTAATAAAAAATTATGTATGAGTATAGTGGCTTCGACGGACAAAACAAGTGACAATGAAACGAAAACACAATTTTTATAGGTTATATTAGTTCCCATTTTTTATATACAGGGCATTATCAATTAAAGATGAGTGAAGCGCGCCAAGGTATTAGGTATTTGAAATTCTAATTAATGATTCTATGCGTATCATTGATTTATATTGAGTGTTTCTGTTGTTCAATTTATAGAAAAATTATTATTTTGCTGACATTCATTCTACAATTTTTCTTTTGCAAGTATTATTTTTTCTACCTAGAATCTCTATATCATCATAATGAAAATGAAACAAATGATGAAAATTCCATAAGTGTTGTGAAAAAACCAGTATTTAGATTGCCAATTCAGCTATCTCTTTTGTGTTCGGCTATTCTAGGATTTTTCAAACTGTAAATCTCACAGGACTTTAAAGTGCGCTGAGTATCTGTGTGTGGACCATGAATGCATGCGTTTCGAGAGCGTTAAGTTGTGCGTTTTTGCGCAGTATAACTGATGCTCGATATTCTCATTTTATATTTATATCAGTTAATATAATTACTGTTTTTGCGAGTGCAGCTCGCCTTATTGTATTTTTACTTAGAGAAACTCATTTTGTAACAGCATGCATATTTTATCAACAAATAATGTAATTTCTCTTCTAATTCAAAAACATAAATACACACTCTGCGCACTTAGTGCGTTGGTTGCATCAGGTTACGTCATACGTCTAAATCCAACAGAAAGGATTCATGCGGCCCAGCTTATGTGCATTCGGAATGAACGAATGTTGTGTTCCCTTTAAGTGAAGGCCATTTAGGACCATCCCCGAAACCGCACTCAATTAGGATTTTCAGTGTAACTAATACCTTGGCGCGCTTTACTCATCTTGATTTGATAATACCCTCCATATAAAATATAGGAACTAATATTACCTATAAAAATTGTGTTTTTGCTTGACTGTCATTTCTTTTTTCCGTCGTAACCCATATAATCACACACCGTTTTTTATAAAAAATGTAGCACATATTTTTGGGAACCTCCTCAATTTTTTGACGTTTCCAATATATAAAACTTATAATCGTTACAATTTTCATTTTCTTTACTTTGCTTTGATAACTAAATCTTTTTAAGAAAGATTTTTTTCAATAACCAATGTATATCCGACACCAAAAGTTTGAGATCATTGTTTACACTACTATTACTAACCTAATTAACCTAATTTTAAGACATTTAACTAAAGTGTAAACCTGTATAAGGTTCACAGAATTAGTCGAAACGTCCTGTATATTATTTTGTTGGCCCACCTCCCACCCACAGGTACTCATGAACTGGTACTTCACTACTAAACATGGTCGCGAAACGCGGCAAGTAATTAGTAGATTCGTTGGCGCCAGTCGTTGTTCCGGAACTCTATATTCTGCTTACGTATTCATCATAATTCACGAGTATACACACTGAAGAGCGCGTCTATGAGGATCCGAAAATCAAACTGGAGAGCCTTATAGGGATCCAAAATTCATCCTGTAGAGCGCGTTTATAGGGTTCCAACATTCATCCTGGAGAGCCCGTTTATAGGGATCCAACATTAATACTGGAGAGCCCGTTTATAGGTTTCCAAACATTCATCCTGGAGAACCCCATAAGGATCCAACATTAATACTGGAGAGCCCATTTATAGGGATCCATGTTTCTTACAAAGGCTAGTTCCAGTGCCAACGACGGAGACCAACGATTTAAAATATTAACTTGATTCTCAGTAAACGGCGAGAGACAAACACACATTTTCACTCGCACACTGACATACCATATATACAAAAAAGTTCAAAAATTAACTGTAAAAAATTAAAAATTTGTTCATCACAGTCATCTGCTGTGTACGCGGGATTGCCACAGAAGGCCCTTTCAGCCGCTATCATTGTTTACGCCCAGAAAACTCCGGACGATGCGGCAAGTGCTCAGCAATACTGCCTTCTGAATTAGATGTAGCGAATTTCGAGTTCCTAGGTCTTCCAAGATTTGTATGCACCTCGCATGAACGTTTCCAGTGGAGGATATCACGACCGGGTGGATGGTGAACTTGTTCACCCTCCACACGGTCAGGATCTCCTGCTTAAGCTCCGACTATGCCTGAATTTTCGCAGTATATCGGAATCTAATGTTATTGTTAAGGGGAACGCTAATGTGTATTATTCCCACGTGTTGAGCACGTTAATCTAACCAGAGGACATCAGGACGATTGTGTCTGACTAGGTGGTCAGTCAGAATAGTCCTGTCCGAGTAAAAGAGATGGTGTTCGTTCTCTAGTACTTTTACTGGGCTATATTTATAGTAAGGCTAAAATATCTATAGTAAACCAGTGTTCAGGGCAATTTGATAGTGAATGATCCTAGTAACAGCATTATGTCTGCGCGTGTATTCTTGCGAGGCAAGCGTCGTACAGCCACCAATGATGTGCTCGATGTTCTCATTGGGATCTCTACAAAGGCGGCATCTGTCAATAACTGTCGCCATACTGAGGATGTTTTTTTGGTAAATCCTTGTCTTGATTAACCTGTCCTGGATGGCACTGACAAATCCTTCCTTTTGTGCAGTTCCTTGCACTGAGGCCAGACGCCAGAATCCGACTAAGGCGACCCGAGAAATCAGTCTCAGGCGCCCTTTTGATTGCAGAGTGGAGCGCAACCCTGGCCTGCAATATGCCAAGGTACCTGTACGATTTTGCATCAGTCATTGCCTCAATCAGACCGTGGTCGTCTTGAATCGGTGGAGTATTTATCTCGTCCTGGGACAAATGTAGCTTTCTGCATTTGTCCCAACCCAGAGACAACCTGACATCATAGGAAAACTGCAGCAAGATGTTAGGTAGACTGTTCAGTTTTGACTCTGAGCTCGCATAAACCTTCATGTCATCCATGTACAAGAGGTGAGTGAGTTGAGACTTAGCCACTCCCATCTGAATTTTGAGCCCATAGGACGTGTTGCTGAATGTCCAACTTAGTGGGTTCAATGCCAAGCAAAACCATAGTCCACTGAATGAATCACCTTGGAAGATTCCTCGTGTAATGGGAAAGGACTGGGTATCCTTCACCCCACGACTAAGACATATAAGCCTTGTGCAATTTGTGTTCATAGTGTGATTCAGAAATTCGATGACGCGCGGATAGATCTTATATGTCTTGAAAACCTCAAGGAAATAATCGTGGGGCATTGAAGAAGAAGCGCCTAATGGTAGTCAATATGGGTCATATGCAAATTGGGTTAGTGGTGTTTCGCATACAACACAACCACAGTGTAAATTGTGACTTGCTCCTTGCAACCACGGGAGCCTCGACAGCAACTTTTTTGTTTTTCGGATCTCACAATATTTACAGACGAAGTCAGAAATGATAGCTGTGAGACACTTATAGAGGGTCGAGAGGCAGGTGGTTGGTCGGTAATCATTAGGACTACCTACATCTACCTTTTAATGTATCTTATACCCCCTCTTATATGTGATACAGCTGGTAGTCACTTGTCTTTTGTCAGATGTTATGACAAATCTTGTCCGCCACAAAAGCATAAGCTCTTTTATGCATCTCACTATTTTTGGATGCACCTCCAGGTACTCAAGGAGCTTGATATGTAGCTCATGGTTCGTTTCATTGGATGCCTAATGGTAGTCAATCCAAGCCATGGACAGATTGCATCGATACCAGCCCTATCTCTTGTATCCACGTTGTTCAACTATTGCATTACATGCTGGCTCAATAGATGTTTATATCTTCTCTTTAAGGGTGCCAGTGAATAGCTTGAAGCTGGTGTTTAAATAAGCTATGGACCTGTAGTTCTTCGGATCCGACAAATCTCCGGTCTTAGAGATCAGGACCCTGCGTCTTGCCACTAACCACTGCAGAATGGGTTGTCCTCTGTTTAAGAAAGTAGTAAATATACGATCCAGATGCTGGTGCGTAGAAGTGAACTTCTTCCACTAAAAGTTGTGGATTTTATCTGGCCCTGGCGCTGAAAAGTTCTTGGTTCCAGCGATCACTTTCTGCACTTCTACAGCGGTAATTTGTGGACAATCTTCTCCTGGACGTTGCAACCTTTGCCTTTGGTAAAAGTTACGGAAGCGTGATATACCTGAAGCGTCGTCATTTAGCTTATAAGAAACTGCATATACTTCTTTCCAGAAGACTTGAATCTCTTCTCGACTGGGCGAGTTTTCAATAGTACGTTTAAGGCGCTCTTTGGCTGTTAAAAGAGCTCTTATTTTTTGCGTCCAGTGTTGCATGATGGTCAGCAGTTTATACGTGTTTAATGTGTGATTTTCTTTCCTAAAGTTTTGAGCAAGTGTCCTACCTTTGGGAGTGAATTTGTTATTTGATGTTATGTAGCTAATCACGCACTGAACATTTAATGTACACCGTCTCGATTTTTATATTTCATACTGAAGCTGTGCAATACGTTCGCGAGTCTTACTCATGCGTACTAAAGTATCATTACTTCTATTGTCGCTATGCATGGAGACCGCATTCTCGTAAACCATGCAGTTCAGAGTCCAGAGATTAACATCTTCGGGGAGCAAATCAGGGAGAGCAGTATTAGCTTCAGCTAATTTGCCCATCCTGAGAAAGACTTTTTGTTGGATTTTTGATCTGCTAGTTCTCATGTTGGCATTATCGGCTATCTGCAAAGATGGTCGGGAACGGGTGGTATGTTCATTGGAGGATGTTGCTCTTCTTCTTGATGAAGAGCGCCTTATCTCTTCTGGCATAAAAAGAATACCTAATCTCTCAAATACTGAGGCGTTGTATGAGCATATTCCGGGTGTATTTTGACCCATCGTTCATGTCACCTCAGCATGTATCCTCTTCGTTCCAGTGAGCTTTCTTGCCAGTAGGTTCCTGAGTTATTTCGATCATTCAAAACGATCCTCTCGCGTTTGTCCGGGGCCATTGCCTGGTCGTCGCCTCGGTTCGGTCCTATTAACACTCCAAACTAAATGTCGGCCTCCATCAGAGAGGCCTATTGTGGGTGGCACTGCGAGTTACTGGTGACTTGAACCGATAATTCGTTGAATTATCGATTCAGCCCATCGCAACGTGTCTGACTGCAAGAGCGGGGCTCTGGGGCGATGGGGTTGCCATATCCCTACGCGTTTATTATCTTACTATTCTATTATTTTATTACTATTATGTTATTTTGCTATTTCATTTTTTTATTACTATTATATTATTCAACTATTTTATTATTTACATTAGTATTATTATTGCAAATAGGCAGAGCCATGAATGTTTGATAGCACTGAGGTTATATAATTTAACCTATTGTACTGTACCCTTGAATCTGATCCTCTTTGATAAGGGTGGTTTCCGTCATATAGACGTTTATTGTCGTATAGGTGATGTCTACAAAGCCATCTGGTTTACAGAAATGATTTCCAAAATGCTTCATTCTGAGGCTCACAAGCACATCACAGTCGCAGAGCATGAGATGTGCCGTTTCCTCACGGCAGCCGCACTTTCGATATCGAGGATCGCTGTTGATTTTCATTTTGGCCATGTGCTTCTTTAAGCGGCAGTGGCCGGTGAGCATTTCAATTCCTATTTTCACCTTTAAAAGAAACATGTGTTATTGTTTTGGTATTGGAATGATCGCAGAAAGTTTGAATTTTTTATTATTCGTTATGAATTTTCCGAATTGTTTTTTATTACATTTTGATCCATAACTTACTGAAAATATAGGACAAATTGACTACCTCTATTCTTTCGAATCCCAATCTTCCTATCCTAGTCTATCCGTCACTTATCCAAATGTATCCTTTTCTTTAACCTCACTATCCCTATCCTAGTGTTTCTATCCAAATGAATCTTTCGCTTATCAACGGCTATCAAATATGCAATACAAAATTTGGTCCATCTTTTTCAATCCCTATATTCCTATCTAATTGAATCTTTCTCTATCTTCTTAAAATCCACCTCTATCCTTTTCTATTCATTAGGCAATCCAAAATTTGGTCTATCTTTTTTAATCCCGTTCTTCCTATACAATGCAATCTTTTCCTATCTTTTCGCAAATGTAAGTCAGCCCTACTCAGATAGCAAAATATCCACATGGAGATCGCATGGTGCGGGCGCGACGTGCAGATTAATCCGCGCGTGGTGAGGGCAAGGTTAGAGACAGATGTGTCAACAATTGTATCGCATATGTGCCGCATGGCGTGTCAGCATGCATGCATCGCATACGCGCTACATGGAGTGTTAGCACGCGTGCTTTGCATTATTGCTTTACATAGTTGCGAAATTTTTAAAGTTTTAATAAATATTCTAACAGTGACAAGAACAATGTTTTATGACGTTTTTATAAAAGGGTCCGGATTCAAAAGCTATTTTTTACAATTTTGAGAAAAACAGGTATCTGCTCTGAATGCGAAGCACAACATTGTTCTTGTGAGGATTTAAAATACTGAAAAATAGTACAATATCAACAGAAAAAGTGAGGATAGTTTTATTTCATAAGTAATATTATGGTTTCATTTTATGCAGTTTTAGGAATATTTTTGTGCTATAACAAAACCGATCAAGTCAATTGTCGAGTCTTATGAAAATCATCCGCGAGCGAAGTAAATTTATAATCATATTTGAACGAACGTATTTAATCAAGCTTTTGATTGAATGGAAAACGCTAAATATTTGTAATAATAAAGAGTGTGCAAAAACAGCGAAATATGTAATGAATTGTTTTCAAAAAGTTTTGAAAAAGTTAGAGATGTTTAATATTCGAGAATTTAGTAGTAGTAATAGTCAAGTTTTGTGCACACTCTAATGTTGCATTAAAATTATCACAATACAAAAACTTTGGTTCTCTTCAAACACTTATAAAAATTATTATTATATTTTTTTTTTAGAGAAGTTTTAGGCTCCGGAAACTACAATCATGGTTCCTTGAAAAAACCAATCCCGACGCAACTGGAATGTGTACGTCATCCGCTTCTGCTCCTTCTGTCCTAGAAGGTAAGCAAGAGCGGGAAATTTACGCGTGGTAACATCGGGCAACACTGTTCCTTGGAGTCAGGTCTCTAGCCGCGGATGACCTTACGCGGCAGACAAGACAGTTGGAGATGAAGGTTTCACCCTGGATATTTTTTTAATCTACCAATCTTTGTAGAATGTTAAGAGGAACCGTGTTGATGGACCAGATGGAGTGATCCCAGCAGAACAGCCTTTTGCATCCGGTTCGCGATGAAATGAGCCTGACGCTGGCAAGCCGGAATCTTGTTGAGTTGGCTGATAAATGAAGCTTTCATACCTCCAAGACAGCCGAGTATGATAATTACAAGATAGGCTTTGTAGCCTTGGTACAGCCTACTCAGCTCGAAAAGAAGTGCTTGATATTTCGATCGTTTTTCTCCATCCTTTGCCGTGATATTACCATCGGCTGGTGCCGAGAATTCAATCACGTAAATGATCTTGTTCTTCAGATCTTGGAGGACAATACCAGGCTTCATAGCAATGATACGTTGAGTGGTGGAGAATGAGAAATTCCAGTAGATCTTACACTGATAATTCTCCACAACGGACTCGAGTTCCCCCTGGGCGTATGGCAAGATGGGCAATAGATCAGCACCATAGAAATGCCTAAGATGGTAATATAACACACACTGGGAACATGTTCAAGTGCTTCTGGCTCTTGCTTGCACGCTCGGCAGTTGGTATCGCTTACAGATACATTCATTATGCGCTCGCGGTAAACTAAGGTGTCTATAACGCCGTCTTGACAGGCAAAAAGAAATCCTTCAGTCTCCGATCTCAATCCAGCAGACTTGAGAAACATGTTGGAGAGACCCATCGAGAGCTCTTCTCTACGTATGATGCTGTAGAACTTACCATGAAGGGGTTTGTCAGCATTTTCTCTTAGTAGGAGCGTATGTTCTGCTTCCTGTATACGACTTTTAAGCACTTTTAAGCCCTATCTGCGGCTTGGTATAGAAACGCCGCAGCATTGGCGACTTCATGTTGATGTACGAGTCGCATAAGGTAATCCGTGCTTTTTAGAACTGAGTAGGCCGTAGCCAGAACCGTTCTTCGATGAAGACACTCTAAGCTTAGCAAGCCTCTACCCCCTTTATCGCGAGGGAGATATATTCGAGGTACGGAAGATCTAGGATGAAGACTTCGTTGTATTGTCATCATCTTGCGTGTGCTTCGATCAAGTTGCTTTAACTCATCGACGTTCCATTTTACTGCACCATACGTGTAGAGCAGTATAGGAACGGCCAGCATATTGGCCGCCTGGATCTTATTCTTTCCAGATAATTCGGAAGCCCAAATTTTGCTGAGAATTTGGCGATACCTTTTTCCAAGGACCGTTTTGCACCAGCATGCACAATAAGTAGATCATGGTTCGTGTTATCGAATGCCTTACCGTAATCAATCCAAGCCATGGACAGATTGCGTCGATACCTGATCGAGTCCTGGGTAATACACCTGTCTATTAACAGGTTCTCCCTGCAACCTGCCAGCCCTCTCTTGCATCCACGTTGTTCGACTATTACACTCCACACCGGCTCGATAGATGTCAATATCCTCTCTTTGAGGATGCCAGTGAATAGCTTGTAGCTGTTGTTTAAACAAGCTATGGGCCTGTAGTTCTTTGGACTTGACAAATCTCCGGTCTTAGTGATCAAAACCGTGCGTCCTTCCACTAGCCACTGCGGGACGGGTTGTTCTCCGTTAAGAAAGTAGTAAATATACGAGCTAGATGTTGGTGCGTAGAAGTAAACTTCTTCCACCAAAAGTTGTTGATTTTATCTGGCCCTGGCGCTGAAAAGTTCTTAGTTCTAGCGGTAACTTTCTTCACTTCTTCAGCAGTAATTAGTGGAAACTCTTCCTCTGGACCTTGTAACCTTTGCCTTTGACAAAAGTTACGAAAGAGTGATATATCAGAAGCGTCTTCATTTAGCTGATAAGTATCTCCATATACTTGCTCCCAGAAGACTTGAATTTCCTCTCGACTAGGCGGATTTTTAACTACACGTGACGCTTTATTGAACAGACGGGAAGGATTAGTAGAAAAGTTTTTGCGTCCGGTGCTGCTTGATGGTCGACAGTTTACACTTGTTCAGCGTGTGATTTGCTTTCCTCAAGTTTCGAGTAAGTGCCCTAACCTTTGTAGTCAACTTTTTATTTTATGTTATGTAGCTAATCACGCACTGAACATTTGATGCATGCCGTCTCGCCGTTTCAATTTTGAACTGAAGCTGTGCAATACACTCGCGTGTCTTACTCAGACGTACCGAAGTATCGTTACTTCTATCGTCGCTAAGCAGGGAGACCGCCTTCTCGTAAACTACACAGTTCAGATTCCAGAGATTAACATCTTCGGAGAGCAAATCGGGGAGAGCAGTATTAGCTTCAGCTAATTTGTCCATCCTGAGGAAGACTTTTTGGTGGATAGATCTCCTACTTCTTATGTTAGCATTATCGGCTATCTGCAAAGGTGGTCTTGCTGGAACGGGTGGAATGTTCGCTGGAGGATGTTGCTCCTCTTCTTGTTGATAAAGAGCTTCATATCCGTTGTTTCGCAAGAAGGATACCTGATATCTTAAATACTGAGGCGTTATATGAGCATATTCTGGGGATCATGTAAACTCTTCATGAATCCTCTCCGCGCTGGTGAGCTTCTTTGCCAACAGGTAAGAAGGTCCCTCCTGAGTTGGTCCGACCATTTAAATCGATGTTCTCGCATTTGTCCGGGGCCATTGCTTCGTCGTCGCCTCGGTTCGTTCCTGTTGCCACTCCCAACTGAACCATGGCCTCCATCCGAGAGAGGCCTATTGTGGGTGGCACTGCGCGATACTGGTGTCGTAACCGCATAATTCGTTGCATTGGGGAGTTAGCCCAAAGTAACGTGGCTGACTGAAAGAGCCGGAGCTCTCGGGCGATGAGGTCGCCACATCCCTACGCCCACTCGCCACATCCCTATTATTATTATACTATAATCATGAAACGAGCGTAATGTATATATAACTGACTAATATTTAAATTGACAATGCT
The DNA here is from genome assembly GCA_932178445.1 of Andricus quercusramuli. Taxonomy (NCBI): domain Eukaryota; kingdom Metazoa; phylum Arthropoda; class Insecta; order Hymenoptera; family Cynipidae; genus Andricus; species Andricus quercusramuli. The sequence continues at coordinate 12,351 of CAKNXH010063475.1, read as the reverse complement.
AAAAGATTTAGCTTTAAGTCATATCACGCCTCTTTGGAATAAGAACTATAATACTAAGAGGCCATTAGTAATAATCAAGAGTGTGTAGAAGTCGCGCAATAGGCAACGGTCTATTTTCAAAAAGTTTCAAAAAAGCTAACAACTTTTAATTAGTATAAGTCGAGTTTTTTGCACACTCTAATACCGTATTAAGGGCGTTGGAAGCAGGACCCAACATCAAAATTGAATTGCCTCATTTTAATTAAAAATATGATTCTAGTATTTTTTTCAGTGAAATGAGGTAATTCAATTTTGAGGTTGGGTCCGGGTTTCAACTCCCTTAAACGTATTATTACAATACGAGAACGTAGGTTCTCTCGAGGCGCACTTTTCAAATTTCTCGATCAAACTTCGAACTGCTTGGATGCGTGAATAATGACCGCAATCCACTGCGATCAGCTGTCAGCAGTGCAGGAACCACGAACACTCAACACACTCACAGTTCAGACTTGCAGTCACGCGCTCATCTGTGAAACCATGCGCGCGCGATATTTTAAATGGCGTAGTTTTAGAGTAAGTTCTATAAAAGATATTTTTTTTGTAAAGCAAATTTATTTTTAGATAATATAAATTAATGTTCCAAATGTTGAATAAAAAAAAAATTATACCTTAAAATATCGACTTCTTGAAACTGCATCAAAATGAATTAAATATACGTTATATAATCTTCAACAGAAAACTTTTAAACATTCAGGTTTGTTACATTTTAATAATTTATTGTACGTTCTGTTGATAAGAGCCCCCTCGTGTAATGGATTTTCCTATTTCTTATATGGGTTTTTCACTTTCTTTACATATTAAAACAAATTGAAGTATATTGATTATATTGATTTTTGTATAAAGCAATATAATATTACAACTTGATAAATAACGTTCAAATGTTACTTTCCTCTTGTAGTATCATAGCAGAAGACTTAAATGAAAGTTACAGAATTTTATTTTTAATCCGCACGTTACTCCGACACTTTGTCGCATTAGAGTTCACATTCTATGGTGGTGCGGGCACGGTGTCGGTACTGTCGCCGTACATCTCACGTGCTGCAGCACGCATTGTTATCTGGGTATCCTTACGAATCCCAGTATTTCTATATAAATGAATCCTCCGCTTAGTACCGGCAGGTTCCCAGTAGATGGCTGACCTTAAAAGTCAGACACAAGTGAAATCATTTGCACCGTCTATAACTAGAGGGTCGACAGACGCCTTTGCTGGTTTGTTGCTGGTTTAATATACTATTTTGCGGGCTTGAAACTCGAAATATATTATTATAGAAATGGATAAGAATACTACATTTTTGAGTAGATTCAAATGGATAGAAATTAAAACGATATATCGTAGATAGAAATGAATAAGAATATTCAAATGCGGTATGGATTCAAATGTATAGAATTTGGAAATAAAGTAGGTATAGAAAGGGATAAGATTTAGAAATATTCAACGAATTAACATCGATAGTAAAGGATAAGTCTTTGTGAATACGGTGTACAGAATCATTGATAGAAAGCGATAGGTAATTTGATAACAAGGGATAGAGTCAGTGATAGATGCAGATAGGCATTTATGAACTACAAGCATTGAAAAAGATAGGCGCTTGTGAATGACAGGGATAGAAAAAGATAGGCATTTGTAAACAACATAGATAGAAAAAGATAGGCCCATGTGAGCACAAGGGATAGTGTCAGTGATAGAGGAAGATAGGCAGTTGTGAAAACCAACGACAGAGTCATGGATAGAAGAATATGCAAAGTGGTCATTTGGGAAGGATTGAATATCTCTATCTTTTTCTATCAATACGTTTCTATCTTTTTGAATCTTGCCACTTCCAGTGGGGATGTTCGACGATATTCCTTTAGATTTAGTTCCAGGCTGAATTGAGGAAAAATGACAAGTATACACAAAAACTAAAATATCTGTTTTTGAAATTCTAATTGTTGCCAGGACAGTTCTCAACAATACTGTATTTTTATTTAATCATAAATACTACAAATCAGGGTGCCCTATGGAATCACCTTTATCTTCAATTGCCGCTAATCTTATTTTAGAAGATACTGAAAGTAGAGCATTATCAAAACAAAGTTTCAAACCACTTCTCTATATAAAAATTATGTGGATGACATTTTAACTGCCGTTTCTACAGATAAAATTCAAGAATTAATGATTAATTTCAACAGTATTTTATAGGAGTCAACAGTCAACTTTACGGTTGACCTTTAAATCAGAAAGTAACAGTACTTTTAATTATTGAGATTTGTCCATTACAAAAACTGAAACTGGAAGTTTAGTTACCAATTCGGATAAAAACCGTTCACGGTAAGGTCAGTTTTAAAATCAGACATGCCCAGAGAAATTAACTTCGGAAACACATAGTCTGCTTCCATTATCATTTCTTCTGAATAGCGGCAGTATTGGTAGAGTCGAGCGGTGATCTCTTTTCTAGTGACGTCGCCTAGCCTCGTATAACAAAGTTATAAGCCCCCGAACACGTACGGCCCTAAGCACCATGGCAGAGTGGGGTGGAGCCCCAAGCCAGGGTCTAATACCCAAATTAGTCTTATGCCGCCTGCACTCATTAGCTGTTGGTTAATCGCTACCTAATCCTTCACGACATCGATCTGTTCTCCAACGCCGTCGCTCTTCCAGGAGATCCAAATCAACCTGACGCTGTATGGCAACAATACAACCTGCTCTCGGGCTACGTTACGTTGTCGAGCTTCAGCATCGATTATGGGCCAGTAGGCCCCCCTTCAATAATTTGGCGCCCATAGAAACTTTCCACAATTCCTTTTTTTCCAAACTTCCAGAAGGGTGTTGGCCATAACTGGAAGTTCCAATTTTTCTCTAAGTCGAAAACGGAAATTTTTAATAATGAAATTTAACATCGTTTTGTGAACGCGTGTACCCTGAAAGAGGGATTTTTTTTAAATTGGGTGATGGTGAAACATAATTTTATCTTTGAATTTCAAAATTGTGTATATTTTAGAAAAAGTTATGAGTAAGAAAAATGTCTCGTTAAAACGTTGGTAGACACCTGTCATTTGAAAGCTCCACCATCGACATTAAAAATAAAAATAACAGACCCTGATGAAGAATTAGAAAGGAAAGAAAGAAAAAGTACGACAATATATAATGAAATACATAGATGCAAAATTGCGGGAGGCGGTACAGCCAAATCATGCGACAGGTACAATCCCTAGAACCACAATTCAAACACAAACGCATACACAAGGTACGATGGCAAGCACACCGAATATACACGTACAAGCCTACCTTACACATACAAACAATTGGCATACTCTCTCCTAATACAGAAAATACATTAGGCAACTAGTGAGTTGTAGATGAGCATATATTCAGATTAGAATATTAGGAACTAGAAATTAATAAAATAGATAAAGAAATTGAAGTAAAAAGAAAAGAACTCACGAGGTATGAAAGAGATAAAGATTGATTAGACTGAAGTCGTTGAAAAATAGAAAAAAGCCTTCGAAAGGAAAGAGAAAGGCCAGAAAAAGCTAGAGTAGATTGGGACAGATTACGAAAAGAAATAGAAATACAAGAAAAATAAAACGAGAATATCGGGAAATTCCGGAGAAGCCCGAGGATCCGTTAACGTGGAAAAAGCCGACCGATTCACCACCACTTCACCTCGTTCAAGTCCTTGCCCCGCGAACTTGTTTTGCCTAAATTGTCACTCCCGCCAATAATTATACTTATAGTCCCGATTGAGAGATTTTCGCCTGCAATATAAATATACTCTATGCAATATAAAATTAGTATTTTTCGTTACCACCTCCTAACAACTTTTCGGACGGGCGTTGCAAAAAATAGCGTGTGATACACGTGCGCCTAGGTGATTGGTAACTCGTGTGATTGCATCATTCGCCTGCGGTTCGAAGCACTCGTCTATGTTTTCGCACTTGCTTCGCTCGTGCGCTAACCATCGAATCATGCTTCGAGCCTCCGGCTTATGCTGCAAAATTCACACTTGCACACAATCACCTATTTTACGCACTTGTATCACAAATAACTATTCTAGAGAAATGAAAAATATTGGCATTCAAACGAATGATTTCCAAAATGCGAAGGATAAAAACATTATGAGAATAAATAAGTATAAAAAAATTTGGAAAGAGAAAATCCAGAAATTAAACCAAAATTCAGAGGAAAAATTAGGTTCAGGGTCAATAAAGATGATTCTAGAAAATCTCCAGATTCATGAGTCAAAACACGAGACAGCTATCCAATCAGTATCATATCGAAAAAGCAAATCACGTACAACGAAAAGACATTCCAATAATAATTTCCTGGAAAAGAATTAATTTAAATCTTCTGCTAATAATATTTGGAATAAGATAAGAAATATTGGTCACGAGATGTAGAGTCTAAATGAAATAATGGAATACCAAATGAGAAAAATTGGTAAAATTTCAAAAATAACGCAATAATGTTAAATAATTTAATAGTGCAGCCATCTAAACCCGTCACAAACAAACTTTTTGCTACAGAATTATGTAATGAGATTGTGGAACTGAATGAAGGTAGACAAAACAGACTCGAACAGTTATTGAAAGATAAAATGCCCGAATATACAGTAGAATTTAAACATAAGCATCTGGCAAAACACAAGATAGATATGCAAGGACATGATCCGATAAAGCAATGATATTATCACTTTAGTCCTAAAATAAGAAAATTATGTGTGATGAAATAGATAGGATGCTAGAGAAAGGAATAATAGAACCTTCAAGTTCCGACTGGTCCAAACCTATCGTTATGGTTAAAAACTCAAATGGAAAGTGTAGGTTTTGCTTGAACTTTAGAAATGTCAATGAAATTACTAGGAAAGGCTTGTACCACAAACCACTAATGACGGAAATTCTAAATAACCTATGATCGGCTAAATATATCTCAAAAATATATTTACATTGTGTACACAACCAAATTCAACTGGAGGAAGACTCGAAACAAATAACAGCTTTTACAGACCTTGAAAAGGGGATTTATCAATTCAAGCAGATGCTGTTTGGCTTGACCAACGCTTCAGCAACTTTGCAGATACTGATGGACAAAATCATTTCACCTGAATTAGAACCAAAGATATTTTGTTATCCGGACGATATTATGATCGTTAGTCAGACCTTTGACAAACACATACACTACTTAAATCTTGTTCTAGGCAAACTTAATGAGGCTGTGTTAACGATCAGCACGGACAAATGTGAGTACGGCTGTTCAGAAATAAGGTATCTTGGTTGATGGTTAATAATGAAGGTTCGAAAGTTAACAAAGAAAAAATTGAACCAGTACTTGAATTCTCTAGACCAAAGACAATTAAACGATTGCAGAGATTGATAGGAATGACCATTTGGTGTAGGATGTTTATGCCAAGCTTGGTTGAAGTTGTAAAATTGCTTAACAAACTTCGGCACCTATTTTGTCGTGTCCAGATTTTTCTCAGCCTTTTCAGGTAGAAACAGACGCGAGCAATACGGGTTTAGGCGCTGTTTTAACTCAAAATATAACTGGGGAATTGTGTTATGGTGTACGCAAGCAGAGGCTTAATTAATGCAGAGAAAAATACTCAAGCACAGAAGAAGAATGTTCAGCAGTTTTATGGGAAATCAAAAAGTTTTCACCGTATTTGGAGGAATATAGCTTTAGAGTAATAACAGATCACATGTCCTCGAAATAGCTTCATAATCTAAAGAATCCAACTAAGCGGTTGGCCAGGAGGTCACTAGAACTGTTGGAATATGATTATTAAGTCGTATATAGGAAAGGTAGCTCAAATTGGGTGCCGGATGCGTTATCTAGGACCAGAGCGTCAAATCAGTAGACAGTCTCAATATTATCATGCAGTATCGCAAAAACAGATGAGGAGTTCCATGACGAGATAGACGAATAGTATAAAGTAAAATAAAAAAAATCTGCCCGCTTCGCGGGCACATTCTCATCACGCGCTTCGCGCGCGGCTCGCTTCGCTCGCTAGTTTGAGCGCGCCTAGGGCGCGCACCTGTTGTATCTCGCGCTTCGCGCTCGATGATATGTTTATCTCGCGCTTCGCGCTCGATAATATGTTCACCTCGCGCTACGCGCTCGGACACATTTGCCTGACGCTTTAAGCTCGGTTCATCTTGGTTTTCGCACTTCATGTGCTTACTATTGCGCGCTTCGCGGGCTAATGCTCTCTTAGTTAGCTTCATCGTTATGACCTGCTTTTGGTTTAATTATGTAAACTTTACATAGAAAGAGGAACTAATTTACTTAAGGTTCTATCGACCTTAAGGAATACATTCTCATCAAGACACTCGCGCTTCGCGCTCGATATTTCGTTTAAAAATCATGTAAGTCTTGCGCCATGCTCGTTTCTGTTCATCGTTTAATGTAAACTCAAAAGTTTGATCGCGATCACGGCGCGCCATTTGGTTGTCGCGGTTCGCAATGACAATATTTTATGTTCAATGTTCTTCAAATAAAAATTATTAAATTTGTATTTGCTTTAAAATGAAGAAGGAAATTCCTTCACTTCAGCGTACATTTCCGTATCTGTCTAATAAAAAATAAATCATACAATCAGAAAGATTTCTTCCAACTATCTGAAAAGGGGCGAAAAAAAGTATCTAAGTTGTTTTTGGAACATATATATGATAAATTTTTGAATGATTATTGAAAAATGGACATTTGACAAAAATGGGGGGAGGGGTCAAATTTTACACAAATCTAATACCTTCTCTGGATGAGAATGTAAAAATAGAATAAATTGTTCGAATTTTCAAGTACCATGAACATTAATTATTATTATACTATTAGGCCATTTCCCTTTCGGGGTAGGCGTGATTCGCACGGTTGGAAAATAGTAATGTGGGGAAGGAGATATACATGTTTTAGATTGATCTAGAATTTGCGTGTTATTTATTTAAATAACACGTTCGTCCCACAACATTGCTCCGAGCCAGGTGGCTGATCAATCTCTCTAGTGACCACCCCAAGTAAAGAGCCTCAAAAAATTATTGTGTGTGCGGTCCCCCACTTGGGCCTATTAGTATCTAAGGTCTTTCGTTTCAAGCGTCATACACTCTACTCACATTCTTTTTATAAACTATTTGTCGCCACACTTTTCTGTCCTGGCATACTTCTCTACGTTCCTTCACGTCCATGCATTTTTTCATGCGAGCTCTCGTGTTTCTATGGCTTCTTATGTATCTTCGGATATCCCGGTTTCTGTAAATTTTTAATCTTGTTTCGCGTTTGTTTCGTTTGTTTGGTTCTATTTCTTCTCCATCCCCGCCCTAAGCTCATTTTGGAGACTAGAAGGTGATGGTCAGTATTACATTTAGAGCCCCTCATGACTCTTGTATCTTTGACGAGTTCTCTTAGTCTTTCATCCACAATAACGGTGTCAATTATAATGTGGCTATTTTCTTTACGCCAGGTGTAATTGTGGATCATTCTATGTATAAACCAAGTATTTGTAATAAATACGTCCTTTTCTAAGCATAAGCTAACTAACTTTTCCCCGTTATAGCTTTTTCTTGTTGGATCCCCAGAATTTTTAGCACCCTTTCTGTATTAAGGTGGGGGAGGGGGGGGGGGGG
>CAKNXH010063474.1:0-5000 GCA_932178445.1 Andricus quercusramuli | reverse complement strand
TTGGTGGTAGTAGCAAATACTCCAGCGAGGCCCTGGAGGGCTGAAGAGGGGAAGGGTTTCGTGTGAACAGCCGTTGCACACGAGTCAGGCGATCCTAAGCCCTAGGAGAAATCCTATGTCGATGACGGTGTATAGTCACGGTGACACTGATGACACACACCCGTCGGGCGAAAGGGAATCCGGTTCCTATTCCGGAACCCGGCAGCGGAACCGCATACAATTCGGGCTCTCGCAAGAGTGTTCGTCGGGGTAACCCAAAATGACCTGGAGACGCCGTCGGGTGATCCGGGAAGAGTTTTCTTTTCTGTATAAGCGTTCGAGTTCCCTGGAAACCTCTAGCAGGGAGATAGGGTTTGGAACGCGAAGAGCACCGCAGTTGCGGCGGTGTCCGGATCTTCCCCTCGGACCTTGAAAATCCAGGAGAGGGCCACGTGGAGGTGTCGCGCCGGTTCGTACCCATATCCGCAGCAGGTCTCCAAGGTAAAGAGCCTCTAGTCGATAGACTAATGTAGGTAAGGGAAGTCGGCAAATTGGATCCGTAACTTCGGAATAAGGATTGGCTCTGAGGAGCGGGGCGTGTCGGGCTTGGTCGGGAAGCGGGTCTGGCTGACGTGCCGGGCCTGGGCGAGGTGAATGACCTTCGGGTCGGGATCCGAGCTCGGTCCCGTGCCTTGGCCTCCCGCGGATCTTCCTTGCTGCGAGGCTTCCGTGACGGTTTCGCCGTCGTGGTCGTCCTCTTCGGCCGCCATTCAACGCTCAGCTCAGAACTGGCACGGACTAGGGGAATCCGACTGTCTAATTAAAACAAAGCATTGCGATGGCCCTCGCGGGTGATGACGCAATGTGATTTCTGCCCAGTGCTCTGAATGTCAACGTGAAGAAATTCAAGCAAGCGCGGGTAAACGGCGGGAGTAACTATGACTCTCTTAAGGGAGATGATTAGCCTCTCGCAACAGTTTACTCGTATGGGGAGTCGCGACCCCACTTTGGCTGAGCGAAATGGCAAGCACGAATAATCGTATGGGTTTCTATGACTCTTTTGAAGCGCTTGGGCGTGAGCCGTTCTGGGGAACGCTCGAAAATTCTATTCGATTTTCAGACCTAGGCGCGAGCGACTCAGAATAATTTGTGTCGTTCCATTTTGCCATTTTTACAAGCCTAGGCGCGGGAAACTTTGAAGATTTTCTGGCTTAAGCTTCTTAGTTCCAAGCCTAAATGAAAGAATTAATTAATACGGTAATTGTTGTTTGCTTGGGTATCACTCAGCAAAGAAACTTTGAATGTCTTTTTATATTTTTCGCTTAGAGTTTCAAACCTAGACGCGAGAGACTTAGAAAATTTTCGAATTCTCACTAGTTTGCAAACCTAGGCGAGAGCGACTTTGAAAGTTTTTCTTGCTCCCCTAATTTGGAACTCGGGTGTTTTTGAGAGGTTGTCTGGCCACCCTAAAGGGTAACCTGAATGCTGGAGAGGAGTAGTGCGCTCATCGTTTATTCGTTCGGGGTGTAGCGATCCCGCCAAAGCTGAGCGAAAAGCGGATAAAGTCCGTACTCCCCCTGCCACACTATATCGGTGGTAGGTGATCTGCTTTCCGTTTTGAACGGTTAAGGAGATAAGGTAAAGCGGGTGTATGGGGTTACCAGCCCCTTCACCTAAAAGTTATTGGTCCAAACAATAAAAAATTGCCTCGGATGAATAGAGCTCGGCCCACTGGCCAAGCTTCCACCATAACTGGGACCAATACTGAAATGCCACTCTTTATATGCTTTTTTCCTGGATGTGATAGAGAGTTCACTACCAAGATTGGGCTTGGAGTGCATACACGTTCGAAACATCCGGAACTAGCAGACTCAATGACTAATACAGACCGGACCAAAGAGAGGTGGTCTCGAGAAGAAGAGGGTATGATGGCACGTACGGAGGCAGAGTTGACGATTATAGGTACGAGATTTATCAACGTTGCTCTTCTAGAAGAGTTTACTGAGAGAACCCTAGAGGCTATTAAAGCTCACAGGAGAATTCCTGCCTATAAAGAGTTGGTTCGTGAAGCGATAGAGCAGATTCAGATGGAACAGAGACCTGAGCCAATAAGGGTGAGGCATAGTCTCTCGTCCTCGTCTGAATCAAGTGAAAATGGAGAAAGTCCCTTTATAACATTTTTTAGATCGCTTGAACCACCTAAACCAGATGAAACTGCCTACCGAGCAAATGAACTTTATCAGATTTGTTCTGATGCATTGTCAGAAACTAAAGATGTCATTGCTGTACGCATTGCCAATTATATTAAGCACATCCTACCGAGGGTAAATATAAAAACAGTAAATAAAAATCCTGCAATGCAGGTTGCCATAAACATGAAAAAGAAGCGACGAATAAGGTATGCGAGAACTCAGCAGCTATACTCTAAAAACAGAAGTCGGTGCATTAAGGAGATTCTTGAGGGAACAGAAGAGACTCAACAGCCATCTAGGAGACTAATGGAGCCCTACTGGACTAGAGTCCTTACTCAAGAAACTAACGAAACACCTGATTTCATAGCCGCTGAAAACGCCATACAAGATTTTTGGGTGCCGATTACGATGGAGGAGATCGTTAAGCATAGGATAGCAGGAAAAACATCTCCTGGTCCTGATGGGCTTACGGCCAAAGGATATGCAAGAATTCCGAAAAGAATTCTTTTATCTTTGTTTAACGTTCTGCTTTGGACGGAAAAGTTACCTGAGGGTCTTCTGGCCTCGCGTACAATATTCATACCGAAAAAAGGACATGAAAATGAACCGGAAAAGTATAGGCCAATCACTATTGCTTCTGTTCTAGTGAGAGGTCTCCATAAAATCTTGGCCGCACGATTAGAAAAAGCCATTATGATTGATCAAAGGCAGAGAGGATTCAGAACAGGTATCGATGGTTGTAGAGACAATGTCTTTCAACTAGATATGATTCTGAGATCTCATCATCAATCATTTAAGAAGCTCTACATGGCTTCAATCGATGTGGCAAAAGCTTTTCCTTCGGTGTCGCATAGGGCTCTAGTTGAAGCGCTGCGTTCCTTTGGAATGCCAATTGAATTTTTGCGTTATACCGAATATCTATATGCAAATGGATTCACAATATTACAAGGTCAAGGCTGGAACTCCAATAAGATTATTCCGAAACGTGGGGTTCGGCAAGGAGATCCATTATCCTCGCCGATGTTTAACATCATAACCCATAGATTGCTGGAAAATCTACCTAAAATTGTAGGAGTTAAAATTGGAGAGTATACCATAAACGCATCCGCCTTTGTCGACGATATGAATCTGTATGCAACAACACCAAGAGGACTTCAAGACCTCATAGATAGTTCGGTTGAATTCCTATCAAAATGTGGTATGACCATCAATACCGAGAAAAGTTTTGCTCTAGGATTCAAACCATCTGCGAAAGATAAGATCTCTACAGTAGATGTAACAACGAAGTTCAAAGCTTCTGGTAGAATCCTTAAAACAATGGCAAGAAGTGATACATGGATGTATCTAGGAATACCGTTCTCATGGGCTGGTAAACGAAACGTTAAGTTGGGTGAAATACGTGAGGATTTGGAAAAGCTTACCAAAGCACCTCTAAAACCCCAGAAACGTATGTTTGCTTTGAGAACAATGGTAATACCAAAGGTTTATCACCAACTGGCCTTAGGTAGCGTCCTAATCGGCACTTTAAAAAGTGTCGACAAAGCTATAAGATCAGCAGTTAGGAGGTGGTTAAATCTGCCACATGATACTCCTAACGCATACATCCATGCCACTGTTAGTGAGGGGGGTTTGGGGATACCCTCGATACGTTGGATGGCACCCCTAGTTAGAAAAACTAGACTGGAGTCGTTAAGAAGAGGAGTAAACGTTGCGGCACACTCGTTCCTGGAAAAGGAAATTGAAAGCTGTGTTCGTAGGCTGAAGGATCACTCTGTCGAGTTTAACTCGCCTAATGATGTTGATAAGTGGTGGGCACACAAATTGCACTCAGCTGTGGATGGTGTTGGCCTCACTGATTCGTCTAAAACAACAGGACAGCATCAATGGGTGAGTGATGGCACAAAGTTCTTAAGTGGCAGGGACTATATTAATTCCTGCCGGTTGAGAATTAGTGCCTTACCAACCCGGTCGAGGACCTCCAGAGGTCGGAACACGGAAAGAAGATGCCGAGGAGGCTGCAATGCTACTGAAACTCTGAATCACGTTCTCCAAGGTTGCCATAGAACGCATGTAGGAAGAATTGAAAGGCACAATAATGTATGTGGGTATGTCTCCAAGAAGCTTAGTGGTAAAGGCTATAAAATCATTTCGGAGCCGAGAATTAACACCAGCGTCGGCCTGAGAAAGCCTGATTTGATCGCAGTAAAAGGCGACGAGGTCTTGGTGTTGTATGCTCAGATTATAACTGAGCAATTCAATCTGCAAGCTGCGTACAACACCAAGAAATCCTACTACGAGCAGAATGGGGATATTCATTATTTTTCATATTCATATATTAGGAACACTCTTAATGTGCCAAACGCCAACATTCAATTCAGTGCTGTCACCTTGAATTGGAAAGGTATATGGTCTAAACGATCTGCAGAAGACCTCACTGGTTGGGGCTCCGTCAAAAATGACATCAAAAGCATGTCTTCAAGAACAATCATTGGTGGACTATTAACGTTCCGATTGTTCAACTCCACTACTGCGGTCGAAACATCTGATCGCATTGGTGTGGGTTGACCAATCAAATGATTGAATGATCTTCCTGCATCGCTAAGGTTAGTATAGCGACAGGAGTGGTATGAAGGTATTGATCCCTTCAAATATTGGGTGACGCCTCCCGGAACTGAGGTGCAATAATAAGTAGTGGTTTTAGTGGGTATTACCATTTCCAGGTCGAGTCCCACACTCCAGCATAATTGTTAATACAATATGCTGGGTCGTGCGTAAATGCATTTCCACTCCTTATCAAAAAAAAAAAAAAAAAAAAAAAAAAAAAAAAAA